>JADANM010005714.1:9909281-9939947 GCA_026213755.1 Eurema hecabe
TTTATTGTAACTTTTTAATTGTGATTAATTAGGCAAATTGTGGCCTGACACGTAGCATTTTAGCATTTAGACGCGAGCCGCGAGCCGGCGCCGGCGAAATGCGAATAACTGTCATGTCCAATCTGGTACATTTAAATTGCGCTCCGCGCTTAGATTTTAGCGGGTAATGAGTAAAATACGTTTAGTTGTCCTTCATTGATGAAATGCGGTTTGTAATAAATAGAAGCGCAAATATTTCGATGAATTATTCTTCTAAACTATTGTTTTTAATATTTATGTAATTTCTATGATAATATATTTATTATAATTTTATCTAGACACGCGGTAGCGTGTTAAGGCAAGTTCAAGAAACAGAACCGGCGAGCTGCACGTCAGTTCTGTTAGTGTGTAATATTACACGAACCATTCGGACCCACTTTTGACTCCCTCATAAATTTAAAAATATTTCACATAAACATATCAATTATTTATTAACGTATTTGGCTCATATATTGAGATTTGCGAGATACAGTGGTTTGGGCTGTGCGTTGATAGATCACTATGTCAGTCAGTCACCTTTGAATTATATATATTTAGATTGAACTTGGCTCTCATTTCACATTTATGTTTTTGATTGGATCTAAATAACATAACTAAATAAATATATTTATGGTACTTAATTATAGTAAACAGTCGACTACAAAAGTCGACACAACATTCAAATGTAGGTACAAACATTCTTAAACAATTACTTTATAAACAAATGACGTTTAATAAAAATAGTTCATCATATATTTGTAACAATAACATATTTAAAAACTTATTGAATATTGTGTTGCTAATATACCTTATATTTATAGTCGATTAAATAATTAGAGTACCTAAATAATTATTATTATTATCTTGCACTTACACTTTCTTTACAATAAAATCAATTTAAGTTACTACAAATGCACTTACTTTAATGCTAATTGAAGACTTTCATTGACAAGAGCGGATGATCACCGGTCACCGTTCACCTCGTTAAAAGCCATTTCGTGTTTATACGCATCGCACTAGCTTTTACAACAAACTAAAGATCTGTACTCGTTGGATGATTTTTCGCTACCTTTGGCTATACCTAATCGCTAGTTCATTGTTATCTATTTTCAATCACAACTTTTTACGAATTTTAAATAATAAAGAGCAGCAGTTTTGTTGAAACGGTAGTTAATAATATAGGGCGTGATCGTCTTACACGTAACGAATATTTAGATATTGGTATATCTTGAAAGATGTCATTGTGTTTAGCCTTTGAAAATACACTAGTAGGATTCTTTATATTTTTATATCATTTGTCGTTTTATTTAAAGGGTCAGCAACCCATTCGCTTAGTTATAATCTTCAAGTTTATGGGTATAAGTGATAGCTTAGTCTAAGAAAATATATTAAGAAATGTAAAATAATATAACCTTTAGTATGTCGGAGCCCTATCGCTGCCCACTGACCCGTCACGCTCGGTTTGAACTCTAGTTTAGAGTAACTTCAGCATTCGACAACATGTTGCCTTCCATACTGCTACTCTCTGTAAGTGAAGTTTTATTTTTTATATTTTAAACCTAAAAATATATTTAAACATATCATTTCTATTAGACTGTTTCGCAAAGTCGCTTTTGTTTTTTATTATTTTTTTATTTTTATTTATGATATCTTAGACGCTCTTTTATACAATGTCTCTTAGACATTATTAAAATATTACAGTATTTAATATGTGTGTGAGTACTTTTAATTTAAAATACGCCTTACAAATATTGTATGTTCCTAAAGATAGTTTCGACGGCGAACAGCGACTCCTTCTCAGACGGATGGCGTCCCGTGCCGAGGGAGAGAGTGTTTAACTTAAGAAATTTCATTAAAACCGAGCGAAACGGAAACTTGCCAGCAGTCCTCAATCCTGAGCTCGCAGATACGTTTTTTAACAAACAAACAACAACCGATGGCCGCGCTTACACCCAGAATGTTTATCCTAAAGACATAGTAGACGAGAGAAAAGGTAAAAATCGTGTATTTCTGATTAATGTTATATCTCCAAGCAATAGCTAGATTTTAAGTTGCTTTTGTAAGGTTATATTAATGAGCCCCTTAGATACAGACTATGGACTTGGTCTTAGGAAACCAAGTCCACCACCACCAGACTTAGGTTATTGTAGGTTGTTTAAATACATTTCTTAATAAACTTTATTTTTTATTCTTCTAATTGGTAGTATGGTTTTTAAGGATGATGATTTTCATTTCAGACGAAATTTCCATTGTTGCAGAAAAAGAAGCTCTATCTGAATCATTTCTAAACACAGAAATACCTGTCAAATCAAAAACAATATCAAGAAAAGCAAAAACAATAAACGATTACGGATACAAAGCCATTGGAAATATGATAAACGATGAACATAAAACTGAAGAAGACAACGAGTTGTTTGAGAAAAGTATCGATAAGTATGAAAATAGCTATTCAGTGACAGAAGACAATGTTGATATAACAGCAGATCAAACTAACGAAGGTTACAATTACGCTCCTGTCAAAGAAGAAACAAAGAACAGTCTTACCGATAAGTTTCTGAAAATTCTATCTAATTACAACATACGAAGCAGTGATAAGCTCCCAAATTACGCTTTGTCACTCCGTCCAAACAGTCGTCATTCTTCCAGCGACAAATATATGTACGTTCACGTTCCAGTAAAAGTACCAGCGAGCTATAACTCTCCGAATCATCTTCTAGTTGATCCGTTACTTGCTGTTTTTTTGTCAAACTTTGGATACTACTTGCCGGGTTTGTACGGCATTTCGGCAAACTACAGGAACTTGTACGGATATGCGGCAGCCAACAACATTCATAATAACCAGCCAATAGGGTCTTATAAAATATATTCTGACACAGATTCTTACCAATAGAATGACTCAGTGGAAGCTTCTTGTAGAATTACTTATTTTATTTATTGCTTAGTGTAAACAATGTAGGAACATTATACATAGTTGTATAATTTTACATTACTCGTAAATTTCTCTTTTAATTTACTTTATTGTAGACTTAATTTTTCATTCTTCAGAATTTAAGTATTATGAAGGAAATTATAATAATTTTGTTTATTTATTATATCTTTATCTGAAGGTTGATGTAATTACATTTGATGAAATGTAATTAGAGCAGGAGTGATGAATTGAATTATAATGTCTAGGCTCGCTTACACGTGCTTCTGATTACACGTGTACACAGTAACAGGTTACAGTTAATAAATCTTAATATTATAAGTTAGTGTACTATATAGACTTTAGTGTACTATAGACAAGTTCAAAATAAAGCTACATTGTTGATATTACTTTTATTTACAAAACCTATTGTAAATTAAAGTCCATTTCTTGGAACAAGCAAATAAACTAACAATATAATTTACTTTGAAGTATACTATTAGAATCTTTTTAACTACAATAATGGTAGTGGACAGAGACGAAGTCGCTAGCAACAGCTAGTTCCATAATAAAAATGAAGCTTAAAGTTTAACGTACTTTTGTCTTGTACGAATGAAGATTGCCAATGGGCTCATTAGTATCGTAGATTTATGCAAATAAGTAGATTCTGGCACACGGGCTTGAACATTTGCTCAACTTATGTTTTATATGTAGTTGGTCGTTTAGGGATGGCGGACGGCGATGGAGGCAGCCATTTAATAGTTTGCTCAGAAACCTTCTATAAGATTAAAAAGGTAAACTAAATCGACGTTACGCCACAAAAATGTTATTTTGATTCGTAAAGACAATAATTTTAATTATTTATTATTGTTGTTATGTTTCTTGTTATGTTTATGTACGCCTGAAAACCCTTGTAGTTTCGTAATGTCCCTGCGTTTCGCGACAGAACAGGACAGTCCGCTAAAAGCTAGAAAGATTTTGCATTATTATATGTATTCGCTATGTCAACAACTATAATATATATTTTTTAAATTATGAAGAGGGGAGACGAGCTGGACGCACTCCTGATGGTAAAAGTAACGCCAGCCCATAGCCAATGCAGTGCTGCCCGGAACTTTGCTATAAAGCCCAACTCCGGGCAGGGGTGCACTACACCGACGCTTCCCACCATCAGATGTTAAGACTCATTAGCCCAGTAATTTCTTTAATATTTTTTGAGAGGACCCATTTTTAAGTCAAATATTAATGATCCTATCTATGCCTTTATAAAACAGTGGCCACCCGTAGTAGCTAGTTAGTTAGGCACTGGACGCGATCCAGCGGCACTTGGCAGTGAAAACTAGGATTTTTGATTTACCTTACTATGTATGAGCAGGCTATACTTTAAGCATGTAGTGGGCTTCGTTTTGCGTTAGGTTTTTTATTCATAATAATTTGTGATTTTCTCAAAGAAAAAAAAAATTATTTGAAATCGTTAATTTCTCTATTACTTAATAATTTTCTCTCTTTACATACTAGACTTTAATTATTAGAATAGGGAGTAATATATGACTTGAACCGATTTTATAAACTAACAAGGAAAGGGCGATATTCTTTCTATGTTCTACGTGCAAAACCGCGGGACACAGCGAGCTCTCGTTAAATGCAGAAATACTGTCGTATGCCAGCTTTATAAAGATGGACGTAAAAGCAAAAATACTGGGCAGTAATACAGAGGCTATCTGGGGCGGAATGCCACAGTTTTACGTGTTGCCATAAAAAAAGGATTCGTCTGCTGCCAGTTTGTCGGTGCGCTACAGGCGAGCTTATTTATTCTGTGGATTGTCGCGGTGGCAATTTCTACATGCTCTTGTATATTTAAGAAGTAAATAACTGCTGCGTTTAATGGAGTACTAACTTTGAGTAGCATTTTCTAATCATATAGCGTATACTGAGTCCTTTTAGTTTTTAATAGATACTTCAACACACAATCAACTTCAATATCAAATTATCTTTCCTCTTTGGTAAATGTTAATACTTAATTAGTAATCAGTAAATAATACTTTAATGCACTAACGGCCAAATACTCATACGCAAATTAAATTTAAGCACGTAAGACTCGTAATTTTGACAGAATAGTATGGCGAACTGTTAAATCGGACCGGTTTAAGTTGTACTTAAATTTAAGTCGCGTTTCAGTATTCCGGCATTAGTATATTAAAATAAAAATAAACCCTAACGAAGCCGCTAGAATGGGTCGAGACAATCAAATTTAATATAAATAAAAAATGTTTGTAATGAATTAAATTTCACTGAATGTTTATTATTTCAATTGTTTCTAAAATATTTCATTTAGCTCTTGAGTAGGTTTAATATTTAGTAGTGGCGTGAACTAGCCTTTAATACTGTAATATTATATTTATTTTTGCAAATTTCATTTTAATCTTTGATCGAACAATAACGAAATCATATTTGGCATTGCCAAATTCGGACGTGGTAAAAACGGTTTTAGCAAGTACCTCCAGCCGTGGAATTTTGGCAGCGAGCGGCTCCAGTGGGGCCGCTGTGATGCGCCAGACCGAACAATGCAGTTAGCACACTTTGTTTTTTCAGCTAACATTCGTTTAGTCGGCCGTTCGGAAGAATTTTACTTGTGTTTCCAAATTCCTGTGTCTTGCTTAATAGTTCTGGCTACTAACGAGGACATGGCGTTATAACTCCTAGACATAGATATTTATTATATTAAATATAATATAAAGATGTTCAAAATTGTATAAATTGGAGCATCTGCTTTTCTGTATGGATGTGGATGAAAAAACTTAATCAAGATAGTTCAAACTATTGTAATATTATTCAATTTGGTGGTTTATTACAATGTTTAAATTCAAACTTAAAGAATTGTGACTGGCATTTGTCAGCTACTATCAAACTTAAAAGCATTGTGAAAATAAGGATATCGGATAATTTGTATTGATACTGAATATACGAAGTTATTCTGATATTCTAAAGTTTTACTTATTAAGAACCTAAGAAAGAGCCACTATGAAGCAAACAATAATTACCTCGGCATCTCCAGAAATTCTACGGCGTGACTCTCGGCGATATATACATATATTTAAATTAATCTTTTGTAACAATTTATAAAAAATATATTTTATATCTCCTTTCTGCGTAAAGGATCGTGGGATCCCCACACCAGAAAGATGTATTTTGTAATTTACATTTGTATTGTTCTGGTGTCTGGGTGTTGCTATGTATTACATTTATGTATTTACAAAAAAAAAGTAATGTATATGTAATTTATGCGTTATCTTGTTACCATAACGCAAGCTCTGTATAAGGAGTCCGAAGGATTTATGAGTATTTTTTAAATTAAAGCCGTCCTATTTTCCTTTAGTAGCGAAATAAAAATGGTAAAAACGAAACGGACCGTTTTCAATATTAAGGTAAATCCCTATTTTCCTGTCATTAACTAGAGATCGGATGCTGAGAGATGAAGCCGAGTTTCGAGTCCGATAAAAACTCTCATAAAAATTCAGAGTTAACGCTTCTCTTCTCTTCGTTCTTAATCGGGATGATTTTATATTTAAATACAGAAACGATAAAAGACACTTAATTAGTACAATGATACATACACACTACGCTACTAATCCTACTAATATTATAATCGCTAAAACATGTGTATGTTTTTTGCTTTTTTATGCAAACCTTTTTTATTGGAATTTAGATGAGGTATGGTTTAGCTAGATAAGAACAAGGATGTCACTAAAAATAATATAATACCTAACTATAATTCTACTAAATAAAGTGTGACTAGCAGAACTATGATTAAACCTATCAAAAATAGTGCATTCACATGAAAGCGACAGCAACATGGCGGGCGGCGCGAGCCTTCCTGTGCGGAAATGAATCGAATTTCCTCGCGATTGGCAGCTAAATAAAATGTTACAACTCAACCGGGCTTGTTGTCAACCCCGAGCATGCCATGTTATGGAATAGGTTTTCTCTGCACACTTTATAACAAAACATATTCAAAAATAAGGTTAAAGATTTATGAGAAATATTTACGGTTTCAGTAGGCGTCACCCGCGTAATTTCAGTCTACACACAAAACTTTTCAATCACTGTATCAATTAAAAACGCATCAAAATGCATTGTGAAGTTTTACAGATCAAATAATTGTCCGCCTATTGGCTAAATTGTAATCTTTGTATATGTATTGCTTTTATTTGTGTATGTCAATAGAGTGATTTTTATTTTTAATTTTATTCATTTATTTAAGTAAAAGGGAGGGATGTTGACTACTAAACAGATGACTGTCCATATCTATCTTATAATAATTTAAGGTTATTACATACATAACCACTACCTATATATTTTATCTAAGGGTTAACGATTTGCTGTCAGTACGTAATCACAGAAATAGTTAATAGTGTTATAATAATATATTAAGAGAAAACACGTACACTAAGATTTTCATAAATATTTATCCGTGCAGCTTCCGTTCCCTTACCAATGCTATGTTACAATAAACTCAATTGATAACACATAGTGAAATCTACCTGCAAACAAATCCATTGTCTAGTTTTTGTATGAAAGAAAACATATAAACACATACGAGATACTAGCACATTAGCCTTAATAGTAATTAAATTCAGCCTTTTGTTATATACCTAGTAAATGTTCGAATTATAGTAAAATTGAGTTTGAGCAAAATATCTCTCCTAAATTATTGCCTAACAACATCGCCAGGCGATGTAAATAAAAGCCAACTTAAGGTGTTCTAACTTATTTCAACGAAATTACGATGAAAAATAACAAGATCGTATCTCCTCCCAGTTTGTATTTCCCTCGTTACAAACAAACGGCGCGATTAAACTAGAATTAGAACAAAAACAAATTACAAATTCTCTTTACACATAAATCCCTATTTGAGCAAGGCGATTAAATTCGCGGACGAAAAACAAAATAAAATTTATATCCAAGCAGGAGCGAGCCCTAATTATCTACATTCATAAAATCCAATTAAAAAGGGAATTGGACCAAGGTTCAAACGTTAAACGTAAGAGCTAACGGGTAATCCGATTAAAAAAATGAGAAAAATGTGAAATCAAGTTAATCGGTATTAGCCGGTCTGGTGAGGCCGCCCGAGCCGCCCTGGCCGCCCCGGCCGCCCAGGCCGCCCCGACCGCGTCGCCGCCCAGACACCTTTGTTATATTCGATGCTTTATGGCATTTTCGTCGAGTCCCAATTGATAATTCACCTAACGCTGAATTGTTTTCTCTCTGACCTAAGTTTCAATGACTAGTTAGCTAAATTAGTTTAATCATAAAATAGGGGTGAAAGTGTTCTTTAAAAAATATTATATTTTATTTTCCTTTATTAGATCTTAAGCGATTGAAATTTCCCTTACACAAATGTTACTGTTAATTTACTTTTCTGTCAGTTACGATAAAATTAAAGTCAATAATGACTTCAATAACCTTTAAGAGCAATTAACACGGGAGCAATCTAAAAATTAGGGCGGCTTAATTGGGAATGAAATATAACATAATTGTCAGATAGTATCGAGAATTAAGTGTAGATAATTTGGTGCCGGCGCGCGTTATGCTTTTATCTCGCTAATTAAGGAGGTGGCTGCACTAATTGGGCAAGAGTAGGTGAATGTCAGCGAGAGAGGAGTCACGTAAGTGCTCTTGAGTCTAGCCACTTTGTCACTTCGCTCTGGAATGTTCCAAGCGTTTTTGTAATTGGATTCGGCCGGATTCTATTTCGGATATTTGGATGTTCATAAGAATGTCTTCCAAGGACTGGTACCGAAAATACTAACGCTATAATAAAATCTCGTTATATTAGTTACAATGATTAATTGATGCGAAAATCCAATATTTCCTTATATTATGTAAAAGCCAATTTAAAGATTGAAATGAATCAATACAGAGATGTTTCTTTCTATTACTATTAAGCCCTGAATTACTTAAAAAAGTTATGTCTTTACTCAACAGAAGAGACACAGTGAAACTTGATTTTCTGAATTGATAGTATTTTCTTGGTAAGCTCCTTCTCCGTACCGGATTTAATTGACATGACAATAACAGGTGTTATTTTTACATGTCCAGCTGTAGGTCATTAATAAATTCTGAAGCAGAATAATTAAAATAAATAAAAACAATGTAAATGTTTATTTCAGAGCAATAGTCGTTTTTACAACATGTAAATTCAAACTTATATTTATATTCCATTGCATCTTCTATGATTCTTGTTATTAAATCTTATATCATCTTTTTATATCGTTGTATTGTATTCTACAACGTAGACTATTCTTAGTCCCTTATAGTTGCTATATAATCATGACGTCATAACCAGCTTTGTAGTATGTCCCGTGGACACATCAGCGAGTGTCTGCTCACTGCTGACAATGAATCTCAATCAGAAGAGAGATTAACAGCCCAGTGCTATTAGTTCGCACTAAATTCATATTAAAAGTCCGCATATACTGCTTTGGTGACAGCTTTATCGTGATAGGCCAACTACACTAACTACTATGAAAGCACATTATTATAGGATTGAAACTGTAATATAATATCATAGCTTTTTAATAAAAACAATAATGCTTATCTTAGGTGTAAACGATATTATGACAAGCTTCTAATAAAAATTCACCAAGTAAATAGTAAGATTTAGTGTATGTATGTATGTCTATCTATAACAGTCCCGATTTTGATGTATGAAATGTCACAAGATTCGTAATAATACCTGAGTTCGGGTAACATGGGCATTAAACATTAACATTTTAGTTTCAGCTATTACGTTGAGAGGGTTATATTTTATCAACAGTTTATTGCTTTAATTTTTACCGAGTAAAATAATTAATTATTGGTTCAGCAAGCCTTACTCCCAATGTAACTAGCAAGAGCAGTATAATATAGTACGCGTCATTTATGTTTAGCGCTGGACGAGAATAGCTGCGCATCGGCAGAATCGCGCTCGCAATTGACGTATATGTGCGAGAAAGACAACACGACTGGGACAACCAATCAACGCTCGGGCACCCGACGATCACGCGCCCCGCGCGCTGCGCCGCTACCTCGATACCTTATTTTTGACTTCTGCGCAGGTTTCGTTCAGCGCTAAAGATTCGTGACGCGTACTATACAAAGCGACAAAGCGGCCAGATAATGCCATATAACGATTTATCACGCGCGCTCCGCTCGCGCCGTGAAGATTGCCAAGATTTATTCGTCTAGCGAAGGGATCACAAGGTTACAGGACATTTGCATTTTTATCTTAGACTTTGTAACCTTTTTGTGTTACTGGCGGGCTTCGGTGTGAGTCGGTCGGGGACTGCCGAGGTACGTAATGCGTACAACGTTCTGTTTATTCGTTCGACTCTCCTTTTCGCAAATACTTACGGGACACTAATATACACAATATACCTTTATAGGGCGTTTAATACACATTCATATATAAGTTTATTTTATCTGTACCTTGGGTCTTGTAAAAAACTTCTTTATATATAATTTGCTATCTCAAAACACTTATATAACTCTTTATATAACATGTTTTAAATTTTAATTAATATAAGCGAAGTTGAACTTTGTGTCTGTTTGTTGGCGGAGGTGCTAGCTTACGACATTTGTACATGGAAATTACAATTAATACTATGAATTTGTCCACTCATCAAAACACTTGTTTAGTGTTACCATATTTTTATTTTGAATCTGATCAACTTCTGCACTCGAATGTACAGTCGAAGTAACGCGTACACGCGTCTGCATATCCGAAGCTTTCAACAAAACGCAATAATGGCGCTATAGTGATCTCTCCGGTCTCCCCAAACATTAGTCTTAATGTAAAACAAGAAGCCGTAATTGGCCGCGCACCGATCAGGGAGCAGTTATATGCAATATAAATGCAAATCGCCATCATTGTCGCCGTGTCGCCGTGTCGCCGTGTCGCGGTGTGGGTGCATTTCTAATATTTACGTTTGTGCAACAAAGCCTTATGAATATTTATTCAATGATTAATGGTGCGAAAGCGAAACGTTTTGGGATTTCGACATTTCATCAAATATGACTTAACTATAGTAAAGCATATGAAGACACTATAACGATTTACACACTAGAAAGGTTTAACCTTTCTACTTCCCAGACTTAGTAGTGAAAATTTTCGTATACAACCTAAATTGTATATTTTTCAAATACTCATAAATTGACCACTATTCATACAATTTAAATTATTTGATATCAATTTACTAAAATTGAAACGCATATGAGATGTTATATTGCCACTACAGTCATTGGATTGTCAATGACAAGTCTAACAGTAAGTGTTCGGTCGGGTACCAATAGTCAGCAATCGACACAACTAGAAGGGCGTCAGCGGCGGACAGGCCACTTCCTCTCCCGAGGGACCTCGCCTCTGACAGTAACACTTCACGGACAGTACGCACTACGCGTCGCAATCCGTCGTCAATCGTCGCTGACTCCAACTAATTTGACTACTGTTGCGTCCCAGTTCAGAGATCGTAAATTGAGCTCAAATTTAGGAGTCCAAGAGAAAAAGAATAATTATTTAAAAATAATTCGTGAGATATTAAATACAGTTAGAAAATTTTAATCCGAATGGATGTCGGTTGATGCAGACGCTAGATTCTGAATCGAGTTGGATTTTAAAATGGGGCACCAAAGTGAGGATCGTAAAAACTGGTGTTGTGTTGTGCAAGTGTGCTTGTGTGTAATTGTTCTGGTCGGCTGTGGATACACGCTGGCTCGGCAGCAGCTTTTAGAGCAGCGCCTCCAGGTGCTGGAGGAGCGGCAGTCGATGCTGGAGCTGCTGGTGAGGCCCTCGTCACCGGCGGACGAGAGAGCGCTAGAAGTTTCTAGAAGAGCTAGAAGGGATGTGACTGATTGCGTCTGTCCAGCAGGTAAGCTTAAGTAAGGTGTAGATAGCCATTTAATGTCAAGTTGATATAACGTTTTGTCTTAATAAACTGGTAATAAAAACAGGAACGTATCTATGTAAAGTGGAGTAAATTAATATTGAATTAAAATCGAGTGCAAGTAAATTGGGAAATTAAGTGGAAATGGAGTCATTATTTTGCGGCAACGTAGGTGTAAAGCATCGCTTTTCTGGCTCACTTGAGCGAATGTAAAGCGACAATTAACGAAATTAATATCGGTTAGCTCCCAAACACAATCAATGTCCGCAAGCCTGCCGCAGCGCCGGCCCCGCGCGTCGATACGACATACGACACATTGTGTAACGCGACCACTCCACAGTATCCGCCGATCAACTCGAAGCGCCGTTCGACTCTCGACCTTCCTCCTCCGACATAAGCCTCAATCGGTTCCCACACTTCCGGCCCGCTCTCCACCATCGCGACAGACAAATTGTAATGCTCCATTGTAACAGCCATTACAGTTAATGGCTCAATAAGGAGTATTGAAAACGCCGAGATCTGAGTCCTAGCGTTTATTGAATTTAACACTCGCAGGGCCGTGCGAAGGGAAGTATGTCGACCTCGGCCGGATATTAAAAATGGCTCCTTAAATTGGTTCACAGTTTATCGGCGGCGTATTGCGCGCTTCCGCCGACTCAATTGAACTTCAATAGCGTCATCGAGTCGCTTCTGATGTTAATAGACTTCTCGAGGGCCATCCTCCCATCATCGGGAGGATTGATGAAAATTCCCCTAAACAAAGGGCGGCGATGAACTTTTCCTTGAAAAAACCGTGAGACGGACTTCCACTAATTACTTCTTATTGTTCGCGCGCGAAATAAAGGTTTAATTGTCTGAAGTTTACATCGCAACTTCGATCCGGCCTTATCTCCGGCGCCCGGCCCGAATTAAAGAAACCTTACGAAGCCTCCGACTTCCGGCCGAGTTTGCGCGGATTTACTTACTATCGGTGACGACTTTTGTTTGTAAGGCTTTACTCGGATACCTTCTTTATTAATCTTTCAAAACACAGCCGCTTCTTTAGTGGCGTATTTTGATGAAGGCAGTAGATAGCATAAATAATAAAATATTAAAAAATGAGATATACATTTTTTTTTGTATGAATAACTACAATATTTATTTGGTAAGATTTATTTTTTTTTGAGCTCTTTTTAATTTAGTTATGTTTTCAAAAATACTTTACTAATCTAAAAAACGTATATTACATAAAATAATTTTATTAGATTAATAATAATAATAAGATTGATAGGAAAAGGAAAACCTTTCTGGCTAATATATAGCCAGAACTATAACAGTAACAATTTTAATCTGTCTAATTCAAATATAAGTATATTTCAAATAAACACTTTGACCACTATATTTTACGCCAAGTACCCATAATGTAAAAAGTTTAATTTCGGTTCGATTGGTCGGTGACCGACATAAAATACGCTTACACAGCTATCAAGAATTTCATTAAAATTTTTAATCCAACTGAGAATAAAAGTCATAAGTAATATATGGAACTCTGGAGAACTTGGCAGCGTTCCTCTCAGGCTGCCCCCCCCCCCACCCCCCCCACCCCCCCCCGCTCCTACTTCCCCGGGGAGCGATAAATTGCTAGTAATTGTTACTGTGCTCCTTCGCTATTTCTTCAGTGTTGTTGTTTCATATCATACCAGTTTGTGAACACTTGTGCGTTGTGGAATACATGAACGGCGAATGTAATTTACGAGTGAACATTTTTATATGAAAAACAAAGACAGTGCAGGAAATTGTAGCTTATTATTTTGTACGAATTTCGTGACGTCATTTATTTTTAGTTCTTTAAACATAGATTAAATTTTGAAATGTACCGTTGACGATTAAGACAAAACGTATTTTTTTATCTTTTACAATAATTAGAAACGAAATACCGGTTGTAGTAAAAAAATAACAAGCAATAATATTATCATAAACATTTCAACTGACAAATTATTTTCATTATAAAATTAATAATACACTAAACGATGCTTAATTAAAACGGACCGTATAATTTTTATAAATTTTAATTTATATTTATTAAAATAATTTTTCGAACGTTTAACGAAGTTAATTACGAGAGGAAGGTTTAAAAGGAATCTAAAACATTAATTAAGAAGGGAAAGACAGAGCGGGTAATTAAAGTCAAGAAATATTTGAATTGTTCCATATTTTTTTGAATTTATAATTTACAAAGGCTCTTTTATTACACGTTTCATATCCTTTTTCAATTTCTAATATTATTATTATTATAACATAGTATACAACAAAGTGTTTTAATTAATAATTATTTATTTGTCATAAAATAATTTAACCATTTACAATTTAAGTGATTACCTGACTACTGAACTAGTATAAAATACTGTGTCTCAGCAAATACTGTGTCTGTGCTTTATTCTTTTTGTCCCCATTTAGGCTTAAATCTTTAATTCTACGCAACAAATTTCCATGCATTTTTTTATCAGAAAGAGTTATTTAACAGGAAGGTTTATGTGTACATGCATAAATGCGGATAAAACTGCGAAGTGCGGCGTTCACATGTAACTCGTGTTTTATTAACAAATTTCGTTTATGTAATTGTAGTTTTATTTGTCTCTACGCTAAGTATCTACTAGGAAGTATTGTGTTGAATTTATAATATATGCATTTAACATACATTATCAAGGAACAAGGAATCAATCGTAGCCAGGAGCATTAGACAAGAGCCACACTTGTATAAAATTGTCACACGAAAGAAAGCACCTGTTACTAATAACACGAGGCACGGTGTGGTTTATGAGCTACACGCGATCATAAAGCCGTCCTGGCGTCGGGCCAAGCTAAGCACTCAATATTCTGATAGATTTACTGCGTTTGCCAGACGCAATGGAGGACAGCCTCCAGCGGAAGAGTAGATAAGGATATGTTGACTATAAGTTACAAACAGAAGTTACGAATGCCACATTTGTCAAGAGTACCATGTAATTGTGTCGTCGATTAGTTAGAGGCGTCGCTGTTCGTTTTATAATGTATAATTTGTATATAATATAAGCCTAGAACGTAAACACGTTTCATATTTACTGCTTAGGGGCATCGGACAGTAAATATATCGTGCGAAAGAGAAAACGATTCATCGAACGCTAAATAGCGGATGCTCTCTTTCTAAACATTGATAAAACCTAGTTATAAATATTGCGCATATTTATAACTTGATTTTATAACATTTAATCTGAAAAATAGAAATTTAATGGTAACAATATTATCGCGTGCAGTGTAGCGGAGTTGAAGCGGCTCTTATAAATTCGTCTGTCAAGTGCGAAATAATGAGGCGACAAGAAATGATAAGTCGAATCACTTGATGTTTCGCAGTTATGGGGACACTTATTAATATTGCTCTCGTGCTCTGTTGCTTTGAAAAATTGTATTATTTCAGTGATCTTGGAATTCAGACTACATTTGTTATGGTCCAGTACGGTTAAGTCAAAAATGACACAAAGGATACACGATAATGCGGTGTTTACTAGAAATTATTGTTGGTGAAATGTTCGAAGGTTAATCGAAAACTTGTAGATAGTCAAGTCAGTCACTTTAGCATAATGTTATATAGTTAGAGTTTTAAAATTCTTCAGTACCAGTGATAATCATTTAAACGAAGAAACGCAATATTCCTACCGAGAAATGTATATAAATTAATAATGCAGAAACAGATTTAATTTATACTAACTTGGCTGCTTCAAGAAGAGAGCGTACATCTTTTTAAAAGGTCGTCCCCACTCCTGAGCTGTCAAGCTCAGTGAGTGTTGATAGGCGGCGATCACCACTTACCCCCTATGTTATGAAAAAAAAACACCAATAAAATACCATACACTTTTTCGTATAGTTTACATGTTTTGTACTGAGGGGTTTTCATTGCCTAAGAAAGAACTCTAATACATTATCATTCTTATAATTAAAGAAAGAAAGAAAGAAATTATTTTTATTCTGAATAAATTTGAATCAAATACCTTCAGAAAGTCTACATGGTGCCTACCACCGGTTCGGGAACTAACCCGGCGAGACGAACCGACGTAAGAAACTCGCACGGGTCCCACACTTTTTACCAAAAAAGGGGGGAAAAAATGTTCTTTTAAAAGTATGTATGAAGCTGGTTTTGGTATTGTAAATGACAAATGACATTAGTGTGTCACGTAGCAATCTCGCGGCAGCCGCGCGATTCCTTCGCGCAATGTGTTCAGAACAATGCCAGCTGTCTTTCATTAGTTTCGCGAAACAAACTTGTTTACTCCGAGTTTCCCGACCCTCAGCAAGCCCGACCCCAGCCAACCCCAGCTACAGCCAACCAATTCGTCACCACGTCCCTTCCTATGTGTTTGTTTTGAACTCTTTAGCTACCAGATGGCAACACCTAAAATGATGGATAAGTTCTAAGCAGATTTTGATTTTTTTGGAATGTATTTTTAGTAGTCTAGTAAATTAAATAGATTTAACACATTTAATAGTAAGCTTTTTTAAATATACTTTTTTACATTATAAACTACAAACTTTGGAAAATAATCATAAGAATTGTCTCAGACGCTAGCGTTTAGCTTAGTAGCTACAATTTGTATATAATATAACGTAAATAGCACTTTTCTTTACATATTATAAATCTCGTGTTGAACCAAACATACATCATGCACCCTTACGTCTGATACATCACAAACAACGTAAGATTTATTCCGACACGACTCGACGCCACTCTAATATTTCTGAAACGAACCAACTGAAACTGCGACAAGTGTCAAACTCAGCGCCGCTCACACCCTCCGGTAACTTTCAACCCTAAATTTATAAATATAAGGTTTCAAATTCAAAAGCACTGCATAATTTACACTCGTCTTGTGGTGTTCCAATATTTCAACAATATGCAATGCTAAAGAAAATATAAACTTGAAAACAAACTATATGATTACAGGATAGAGTCTAAAATTGTATGTCGCGATATAAAGATTACTTGATGATACATTTTAAAAGTCGTTTGCGCTTAGCATAGCGAACGAGGATTTAATCTGAAAAGTCAGTGGATTTTTATAAAGCAGTTTGCATTGTAGCCGAAATATTAGACTAAAGTGATGCGCTGTGTGCAATGTGGGCGTTCCCTGTTTATTCTGGATATCAAATTTCACTCAAAAATTGAATTATTTAAGAAGGTATTAAAAGTATAACAGCCCTTTTAAATGGACATTGTCTACATTAGGTACACTAGCAGAGGTGAAGAAAAAAAATTATAATATTAAAACTTTTTTTTTCTTATAAATGAAAGTAAAAAAGTTAAAGTTGCATATGAAACAGTTTTATATTATCTTATTGGATGTATGATATGGTTTTCAGTGTTATGATCTGTGTTTCTGTTTTCTTAAATCGGTTGAAGCTTCCAGATTTAAATATTCCTAATGCGAGAGCTCACACAAGTAACTTCAACGTCATTCGCTGGGTACTGAGAGTAAAATTCAAATGACGCAGACTATAATCATAAAAAATAACGCTCCACGCTGCTATCAGATTCCCCCTAGTCAGTGTGTCCAGCGATTTCTTTGTTCTCGCAAATGCACCAAATGTAATTTAACCCCGGGTCGGATTAAATCTACAAAATGAAGCGATGTATGTATATAATCTCGTTACAGACCCGGACTAAAGGTTGTTATTAGGAACTCTTTGTCACACCTTCACTTAATTAAGTTTTCATATAAAGAAAGTTTAATATTCCTCTGGTTGTGGAAACAGCGTAGTGTGTTAACTTAAATACGTTCTTCATACTGTATTGTATTGTAAAAGTTTTTTAAAACCAAGGTTTATTATCTCCTCTGAATTAACCTTCGTTCGTTTAGCTACGTATGTTTTCATGAATATTTTTCCGACTCGATAAATTTTGTTAACAAAGGTTCTTTTAAACTTTTGTTAGGTTGTTTTTGTTCAATAAGCATAAAAACCGAAATAACAGAACAGAAATTCATGGGATGGATTTAAGTATTGAGTTCAAAGATTGCACTATTTAGTAAACAGTTAAGAAGCGTCTACTTATTTATAAATCGAGTGATCCGCCCCGGCTTCGCTCGTATATATGCATGTATTATACATATAAACCTTTCTCTTGAATCACTCTATCTATTTAAAAACCGCATGAGAATATTTTTAAAGATTTAAACATAAATACGGATAAAGGGACAGAGAAAGGGACTATGTTTTATATTATGTAGTAATAATGAATCTTTACTCCTTTTAGCTCTGAAAATTGTGATAAAACAGAATAATAATAGAAGTTTTTCACCAACTTCGGGCGTATAACAAATCTGATATCGATATAGGATGTGTTTTCTTCCCCTTCATGCAAACTCCACGTACACATTTACAAAGTAAATGCAAATTACTTCAGCTATTAAATTCAGAATTGACTTAGGAGCAGGTATAATTTTATGCAAAATAACAAAAGCTGTCTCGGCGTAGCATCGGAGATGTTTGCTTGCGTTCCACATGCAGAAATATCACTTAGGAGATATCGCTTTTAAAGAAAAATCTTTTGTATTTACAATTTAGTTATTAAGAGCCCTCCTAAAAACTCGGCTTAAATATCATTAAATCAATCAATCTTAAAGCATTTGAATATACTAGATAAAAATAATAACAAATTTTATTTCGCTATTTAAAAACCACCAATTATTTATTTTTAATATGTTCTGAAAAATGGCAAGTTTAAAGACCTGTTGATGAAACAAATACATTAAAATAAATACGGGCTTGTAGCCTAGCTTAGGCACCAGACTTAATACAAATCTATTTGGGAATTATAAATATATTGTATTTTGATTGCATTAAAGGAATAAAATATGATTATTAAATACTTCGCTAGATCTTCTGCTATATCCGCAAGACGTTGCAGGGTCCCACGAAACGCATGTTTACCCATAAGATGTTAATTTGAGCGATCGGAGGCCCGACTCGCAAGTATGCTAATAAATGCGAGCGAACCCGGGGGAAGTGACAGTAGTACATACCGCGCAATTTGCATGCGTACCAAAAACAAAATAGACTAAATTCTATATAAATTATGTACTTATATTATATTATGATTTTAATTACAGCATTTAATTATTATGTTATTTATTGATATAATCTTAATTCTTATGTTGTTACATATATATAATATGTTTTTGTATTTAATGAATTAATTTGAATAGAATCGCGTGGCTTTAAAGGGTTAAACCGATTGTGAGTTTTTTCAATATTAATCGAAATAATATCAATGGTGTACTACTACTCTCTCTGAATAATATTTGAATGTTCAAAATAGATAGTGGTTAACACTTCAAACAGAAACGGATTATTGTTTTGATAGATAGGTAGTTAATGCAGGCCACAATCAAAACTAAATTATGCATTTTAAGAAGAAAATCTCAAGGAATAAGATATACTATGTTAATTTAGCAAAAAGAATGATCCTGTCAATTTTTGTTATAGGATACTTTTATAAATAAATGACGTCACACACAACACAATGCATCGGACCCGAACCTTACAAACTGTAGATCGACAGCAAATATTTGAAGAGCGTCCATTAAGGCTCCACAAAGCACAAATGGAGGCTTGATTTGTAAAAGCCATTAGTAAAAGTGAAAATAAATTGCAATTAAAAGAATATCCACTTAGTTGCGAGCTGTTTTGGCTTTTCGATTCGTTCGTAACAAGCGATTAATTTGATTTCATTGAATTGCAAAATATTCTCTTTTATAAATAGGGAATTACGTACCGTATTTATATTAAGTTAAAGTCCAGTTTTATAGTCCATGTAAAAAACCGATTTCATTATCTTTTTCTATAGAAACGACATGTCTTTCGTTTATATAAGAGTCCCATGTAAATACTTCTTAAATACTTTTTGCAATTTGAAAGTATTTAGGCTATAGGAATTTGGGCAACATGTATGTGGCGGCCTTATTATCTATAAGCCATTTCTTCCAGGCCACCATAAGTATAAGATTAAATTATAAATTAGGTATAAAGACTTCTTATCACTAATAGTCCAACAGGCCTAGTAGCTTAAACATTATTTGAATGTTTCCCAATTCTCGTCTAGTAATTAATGTACCCTTGGTTCCATTCTTTTGTTAAATCGTCTTATTTATTTCAATATCTTAGGTAACTAGGTAGGAACTATAGACAAATCCCTTTATCTCCCCGAAAAGCTTTTGTTTATTTCAAAACTCCAATTCTTAATTAATTTAAAACATATAAATCGCTAAAACTTAATTCGTCAATCAATCACCGAGACAATATGATGTAATTCGATCTGAGTCTGCATCAACGGGACTTGTTTACGAGTTTCAAATGTAATATTCATCTTGATCACAACGAGAGGCGACCTTTGCGAATAACTCCACAAGATGGATCGTTTCGTCCGCTTTAATATTTCGTATATCTTATTGTGTTTAATGTTTGAGAAAATTTTACGATATTCATTAAAGTGTTAATATAATTATGGAATAGAAAATCCTTACTAAGGTTATTGTCTTCATGGCATTCAAGCTGCAACTACTGAACCGATTGGAATGAAATGTGGTACACTGATATATAATCTACGGCTTGAGAATTGACATTGGCTTCTTTTAACTGGCAAAAAGGGTTGTAAGGGGGTTGTCAAAGTTATATAAAATAAAGACTGATAAATATCCAAAAAAAACGAAATAAGGCTGAAAGTCACATATAATTACAAGCGCAGTGGAATTATAAAGTAAAAGTATTGAAATGAAAACACAAATGGCATCAAATTACATAAATAGTGAATACGTGACAATCTGACAAAAGTGTAAGTTACAATCATTTTAAAACTACACAGATAATAAGTAAGTAAAACGTATAAATATTTTAATACAACAAAACAACAGCTTGGTAACATATTGTCGTAGCACACGTTGACAATTTCAACTTTGCATTGTTATACACTTTTGGCAAAAAATTCCCAATTCAAACAACTTTATAAACTTTTCACTTGTTTTTGAATCATATTTTTCTTTAATAAATTTGGGATTTTGGTATTGAGGGTTCACCAGTATACAATAACAAATTGACTCATATTGAATACTTACTTACTCCTAATATATAAATAAAACTAATTAGATTTATATTATAAATAATTTAAATGTCCATGTGTAATGAAGTTTTTTTTTCTCGTACAATTGAATTACGTGTTGGTGTGCCGCGCCGCGCCGCCATGTTAACTGACGTCACGTCGTTTGCCGCGTAAATTTAGTTTTCCCGCCCTTTCCCTAAACGTAAGGCCGTGATTGAATTAAGTACAAGCTAAAATGTTTTGTTTATACAAAACATAAGGTGGGAATAACATAAAAAATGATTTTGTTTTGAAATGTTTACTTTAGAGTATAAGCAGTCGAAGGTTAAAATTTTTAAACATTAGCATGCGTTTGATAGTTTTGAATGTGGTTAAAACTTCCTAAATAACCTGACATGTATTTTTGTATTAAAAATGCTACTACTATGTATACGTCTACGACGTTGATTAGGTACAATTATGAAAAAGTCTATTAAAAATTTCTTGTTTTCTTGACATAAGAATAAAACTTTTCATTCTAAACCTTTATATAGCAGAATTGCTTTGATTTGTCCTATAATATACAGTATAAACCGTAGTATACTTGTACGTGTCTAATCCAATATTTAATAAGGTGCAAATAAAAAAACAAATATAAAACTTTCACATATTCACTGTACGCGTGTTGTTTCGAGAGCAGCCCACCCGGCGGGGCGCCGGGGGTCGCCGGTTCAATCCGATTTTTTGTTTGTTAAAAGCCACATTAAAAAAGCTAGCTGTGTGCTGTGGTTTTACTCGCGTTCTGTTCAGATGATAAAGCGCAAACAAAAATGCTTTCTGCATTTATAATATTAGTAGAAGTCAATAGTTTTTGAATAGGTTTACTATAGCAAAATATGCTACTTTTTTACTTTTTTGTTGTAGTGTGTTCCTCCAGACCGATCTTGGCCACGACGACTGGCATCTTTTTGGAGCTGCGTCGTTTTCTTGACAAACTGTTTTTTACAATGGTCACACTGTAACCCCTCCCTGTAATATGATCGCTACGTGGTTCTTGCGAGCCCGCGAATTTTTGAAGAACATATCACTAACCAAACTCGTGTAACCAACGATTATGGTTTTTGACAGTACATAAGAGTAAGAGATTTCCTTCTTCAATTCTTCTTTAAAAGCCAGTCATATATTCAACTGGATGACCACTTTTGAATTCTGCATTTTTACTTTGCTAAAAGTAATAAGTTCTTGAAACCCATTAAATGTTTACATATTTTTTATGCGTATATTTTTGGTGTTAGGTGTTGGCTGTACCTATATACGATGCGACATTATGTTCGGTGGATATTAACGATTTAACGCACAGATAAGTCGCCGCGACAGATGCCCTCCTCTGTTGGAGCTGGGCGCACTCCCAGCATTGTCATACCATTTGATACAACTTAGTAGCAAAATATGGCCTAAGTTCTTTGATGCTCATATGGTATTTAAATTTTTATCAAAATGGAGAAGGGATTTTTAAGTATTAAAGATTTAAGATTGACAGAAATTTCGAAGATTTTCAAGAACTTTGTAAAAACCCACTTATGTAAAACAAATAAATATGTAAGTGGCTCTCGCATTAAGACACAAAAATCTTTAAATGTTCATGTGATCTTTAAATTACATGCTACAATTTTTTTTTAAATTTGTGAACAGTAACAGCAAACGCTCTCACCATAACGAAACCTTAACGAAACTTAAAAAAACCTTCCCTCAAACATAAAGTTGGCGCGAACTGGCCGATAGCACGCAGGTGCACTTTATGGTCACGCCGCCATTTTTTCCCTTCCCTTCCTTCCCCTCCATCTCTCCCCTGCCGCCCCTCCCTCATGAATACTGCACCGTACAAGTTGAACATACGAAGACGTGACTACCAAGTTTGTTTTGCCTGATTTTGTTTTTTGCATAGAACGTGGAAAATTTACGTTTAAACTCCGTGAAAAATTATATGAAATCTTTCGTCCGGTACGTGTTACTCCCTCAGCTGGCGTTCGAAGCTTTACTGTGGAAGGTTGTTCGTCAAAACTTGTATGTTCAGGGTTGTTGAGACCGTGACAGTCCTTTAATGTTTCAATGTAATTGCATGCAACTGGGAAGAATCGTCTAAATAGCTAAATTAGGATATAAAATAGAAGATAGAAGCTAAAAGTTTAAAACATTTCAAAATGACCCAAGTACGTAAGTAGATTTAAGCCGACTTTAAATTGTAAATCGCTAAAATTCCTAATTCAGTAATATAAAGTTTAGTAAGGAATGGGTACGCGATCGCCCGCCGCCTATTTACCTTCTCACCCAATTTCCTGGTCCGCTGAAGTTCGCGAAAAAGGCTGTTAATAATAACTTTGTTCATAATACTAATCGATTTATTTCTATAGTCTATAGTCCTTGCGCTGCGTTCCATTTATAGATACGCGATAGGCTGCATCATTAAAATTGTTAGTGTCTAATAGAACAGCTCACGAGTTATAATAAGCTTAGTGTGTATTTTACTAGTAAAGTTATAACCATAGGTAGTTGAAAAGATATGTTTCCTACTTCTTGGGGCCATTTTATCTCATAGCCGTTAAAGACACACACACACACACACACACACACACACACACACAAACAGATACCTCAAACTCACACCTATTCTTATATACCTTCTATATATTCTGGTAGAAGGTTACTTAGTAAAACTGCAAAGCACTTGATGCCAGGAATTCGGGACAACCCTCAAGGCAAGCCTAGTATATAATATGTTGAGTCTTAAGTATAGCTCCTCTGACGCGGTATTCTTATTCCTCATCTCAACTTCAAACATCAAACAATTTTTGGAGGCCTATTTAAGTTTCTCTTTTCCGTGTCCCAACTTTTGCCTGAAGCTGTTCTACGTATTTTATTCTTACAATAACTTAAGTATATTGAACAGAACGTAATTATAGATTAAACTTTTAGTTAAATATAAATATTCAATATTCTTATAAACAGGCCGTTTAATTTACGTGGTGGATTGTTTTAATAAAAAATCGTCTTCGTAAAGATACGCGATTTATACCTTATTTTAAATTAAATTATGTTTATTAAATACTATTTTTTCCCCGCGTATCTATTCGCGTAGTCTTTATGATAAGCCAGGGTTAATCTCTGCAGACCGAACTTTAGCAAATACCAAATATTAACGCATCTATATTCTTGCAAACTTACTCATTTGTTAATATTAGGAGGATGGTTTCAGTCTCAATGCTTAATGCAATAAAAAAGGTAAATAATTAATTAGCTCTTTTCAGGGAATTTCTAAACCTAAATTCCTCTATAATGAATAAAATCGATTATTATTAATTCTGTTTTTTTGAAGTACGGAAACAATAATATACATATTTAAATATAACTTTCTTTTTGGACCAACAACACCATCACACACCAAAACATAAAACCAAGACACCATCACACACCAAAACAAAACCAATTTATATGTTTATAAGCATAATAAATTTCTTATAATAAGCTCGTTATACACGCCGTATATTCACCACTTACCATCGCGTTAATTTGCCTATAAATAATTTTATAAAAGCGTGGTATTAGGTTCCACGGGACTGTGTGACGTGTCTCTCGATGCCGTTACGTATTTCAAACTAAAATATCACTTACATTTTACGTTTACTGCGTCAAATATCTAGTCATTTAATTTCAGAAGCTGTTTTGTCAGTTATTTTATTATTTAAGGTTAGTGTGGTTATTTATTTGGTTGCTGGGGAAAGTGATATTTTAATGTAACGATACTAAGACGGTTGGTTTGCGGTCCGATTTCGGTTTTATAACCATAACATTTAAGGTTATCTTAAATCGTTGTTGCATATTATTATACCCGTTAATATTATAAAAATATGATCGATTTTATTGTGGTGATTAAAAGTTTATAAAACTGAAAAGTATGTTTGTTTTTTTAATAGTTCTCATCAGTATTAATAAGGTTCCACCCGCAGATTCATTTGTTTATTTAAACATGGGGATTTCTCCATGCTTATAAATCCATAGTACGTAAATCGGAAGTTCCTCATTTGAGGACGAAACCCCTTTTAAGACTATGAGTATATGACGTTTGAAACAGTAAACAAACTTTCAAAACGATTAAATCAACATTTCGTTACCTTACAACTAACCAAATACATGATATTTACGTCAAATGAACCCAGGCGAGAGACAATGGCGCATAAAGTGGAGGCTTTATGGGTGTACATTGCTGCAAGATTATAGTTTACACCTCGATATTAGTCGCGCCGTTGGGCAACAGTTTATTGAGTACAAATAACAATAAAAGTGTTTATTTGCTTCCAAGTGATTTGTTTACTGTTAAAGTTGCTAAAGTAGCTATAAGAAAATGTTCCCTTTATATTTGATCTCTATAATGTTTTATAGAGGTTGTAGAAAGTAATGTCTGAATGTACTGAATGGATATTATTATAAGTAGAAATCAATACTTTGCGAGTCTTAAGACATTTTATTCTAGGAATGTAATGTTTGAAATAAGATATTATTTTCTATGAAATTACAAATTTACATGTAAAAGAAAATAGAAGATATTAGTTACATAAACGAAAAACAATCAATTCTGATATAAAAATATACGCAGCCTACAGCGCTAAGAGGACCAGCCTCTTAATATATTTATATGGACTTTAATGTAGATACGAGCTCTGCAGTATAAATAGTTCACCACCCAGTAACCAGGTCTCAGATCGCGAAAATAATTTCATGAATATGCAAAGGATCGGACGTGAACACGCCCACTGCTCTGTCGATTAAAGATGCTAATCTAAGGAAAGTGGACTATTTCTAATGTAGCACTTGTTCTTGAGGTACCTTTATTGTATCAATTACTTATAAAGGTTGAGAGTTTTACCTTACAGTTTAATTTTTAAAGTGCTCTAAGCGCCAGTCAAGAATAATTTAAATATTTTAATTACAATGGAAAAAATACTCATATTTATGTTGGTGTGTGTAGTAGGTAGTCTAGAGTACGAGCATTTATTAGCAGTACGAGATTGCCGGATAGAGAAAGAGTAAAAATGCAAATGTTGTAATAAAATCCAATTAAAGCATTTTATACGAAAATATTATAGAGGCTTTATTTCTTAACAGTCGCGCAAAGATATATTATTTATTTCAATATTGAGATCAAAACCAGTTACCTACATAATAACAATAACAAATATTAACATCTCATTTATTAAAGAAAAACAAAACCAGTAATGTCAGATTTACATTGTTCTACGTTGTAGCTCGAGGCGAAGGGCTTACGAGGTATGTCCCTTTTTTGCTAAAAAACCAAAGTCCTCCGCTTTGACTCATTATTTTTTACTTTTATTTGTACAGGAGCCACAACTCTAGTAATAACAAAAGAACGAATAATACAGATTATTTTATTTATCATGAACATTGTACATACGTCTGCAAAAGTCTAACACATTAAAAATTGCAAATTACCTGAGCACTAATTACTTCAATAGTAATTTTCACAACATTAATTATTGCTCCGAAACTTACAACCTGCAATATTTAAGATTTAACATTTGTCCCTACTGTTAATTGTACTTTTGTGCTCGACTGTACATTTAAAGGCTTTTAAGTTAGCGTCGTGAAAACACAAAAAGTGAGCCCACGAGGAACGCAATATTATATAACATTACACGATGAAAGATATTTGATAGTTATTTTTGTGAACTAAAAGGCTTACAGGGCCTTTTGTGTCAACTACTATGAGAAGTTACGCCTACTTCACTTTCATGGTGTCAAATGTATTCGCTTATCCTTGGTTTAGTGAAACTATAGTTTCATATTGTAAATGGGACATTATGTTTGTTTGCCTTCCTCCCACGGATCCTACTATACCGCTACGTTTTCGGATAGCAGTTTATATAATTAAATGAATCTGATGTAAAATATAATTTTATAACGCTGACAACAAACATCATAAGTATAATTTTATTAAATCGTTACATCATTATCTCACTCACAGCCTTAATAACTAAATTAAATCTAAAAGCGTGTCTATTTCTGTGTGATAGTATCTTGGAATCCGTTAATAGCTTAATGAAGTTGTTCCGGATCGAGATCTTTCAGCTTTGTTTGAGCTAAGTCTATGTAATTAAACTAGTGACCATAGCACGCGTTTTAACGAACTAGCTAAGGGGACACAGGGCGCTTTTGGATCTAAAATTTAAAATACGAAGAACCCTCTAAAATTAATTATACTTGTCTCAAATTCCTATTCAAATAAACATAGTTGTTGATTTTACTGAAATATATTTGTTACATTGTGTCTGAAAAGGTCATGATCTAAATATTAAATATTAAAGACATAAATAGAATAAAGGGTAATTGAAACAGAACAGAGCAATACCGAGAATACGAAATATACATTTGAATTTAAGCTCAAAACTGGAGAAACAATTTCAGCTGTGCTAATTGGAGAGATTATCAAAACGCCTTTCTAAATGATACGTAACATAATTGTTTAATATCGTTAAACGCCAGATGTCCTCTATTCCCCTGTCTCCCCACTGTCCCCTCTCCCCCCCGCGACCCCGCACCCCCCTGGTCTCCTCAGTTCCGCGTTGTCTAATTAAAGCTCATTTGACTGCACTCATTTAAATATTAAATTGGTGCGCAGCAAGTGAACTAGTGAATCTGCCCACGGTGGGAAAATTGCGTATTGTGCGATTACATTTATATGGAGACTCTAATTAAGGCAGCAACGGTTTGGATGGACTGCAATGTTTTTATTTAAATACACACTTAAATTAAAAAAAAATATATTTACATTAAAATTTTAATGCGAAGTCTCTTGTAGGTATAAAAATGAAAAATATTTCATCTTATTAAAAAACATGCTGTTACAACTTACGTACCTATGAATGTACATACATACTGTCCATCTGTATGTTTGTCTTTCTTTCACGCAAAAACGGCTGGACCGATTAAGTTGAAATTTTATATGTTGGTAGGTGATACTCTGGATTAAAATATAGTAATGGCCAGGGAACGGGAACTACGAGGGTAAAACCGCGAAGCAAATCAATAGTACTTGTTTGTCTGTCTGTATAACCGTTAAGGAAACAAAATCTACTGCATTTTAACATAAAAAATAGACATTAAGATCATAGAGCAATACAGCATCATCAGATTAATGTGTCGCATCGCAAGCACTCGCAACACTAATAAAGCTCCCTTCTCGCCACATTAACCGCGGCTACAGACACTTTTATAATATTCCATACAATGTATTAGCTCGTGCAGTTCTGTAAATCTTTATAGTACTTTGTGGTGACTGGTGGCACTCTCTGGTATAAACACTGAAACGGTACTTTGAACACTGGTTTAGAAGCTTGCTATTTCCGACTCCGTGTATAATATATTATGTAATAACTACAAAAAATGTATTAAAAAGGTATCTTAAATTTTATGTGTATTTTAGTGTAAGCAAATAATGTTTAATAGGTATTTGTATACTGAACTTACCAATGAAATGTCGAATTGTTTTATTAGCAGATTAAGATATTTCAAAGGATTTATTTATAAGTATTTGGCGTTTTAAATATGAGTAATTAAATATAATGAAAGCAAGTTCTAGCGGGTGCAAGCGAATTTTATCGATATAGAGTGCTTTTAGACATTTAAGTTTGATTCAGATTTTAAAATAATAAGGCTCATTCCGAAAAATGTCGACAGAATGTATCGATATCTTAATAATTTGGAACTTAGTATATTTTAGTTTTACCAGTTTCTTAATGCTCAAGAAATACCATGTGCACTGACACATATGATTATATATAAAATTCAATAACACTAACATTTTTTATGTTAAGTCCCAAATCGTAACAATAAAACTACTCGTATAAGCACTCCAATACAGCTTAGCCGTCACAAGGTCTAGATAGCACCAAGGAGTCAACAGTAATAGAATCCGCGACTTAGCCCACAAAATGTCGCGCTAACCGCGGCCGTAACGACCCGCCGGTAAATCGGCTTTACAAATATTATATGGAATCTATTGCACTACTGTGAGAATTAAACTCTGATACACAGTTGCCAATTTAGAGGGGCGTTTGGTGGTGATTGACCAACTCCATACATGATTTTTCATGGGCGACGTTGATCACTCACTCAAGTGAGATTTAATACAAAATGGTAAAATAAGAAAATCATAAATGTATAGTTTCATTTCTATAATCAATCTCAATCTCTCTACCGACGTGACTGTGAATGTAACGTGTTTTAATCAATTTAAAAGCTTGTTTTAATATGTAATAAGATTTCCTAGTTCTTGAGTACAATTTCAGAAACTGGGACTTAAGTAAACTTAGAAAATATAACATGTACATTTGTGATTGGTTACCTCAATTTAGCTTTCCTTAATGCGAATACGTAGAAAATTTCAGTCTTGGTCCTCAAGCCAATCAGCTCAAT
This sequence comes from Eurema hecabe, assembly GCA_026213755.1. Lineage (NCBI taxonomy): Eukaryota > Metazoa > Arthropoda > Insecta > Lepidoptera > Pieridae > Terias > Terias hecabe. The sequence continues at coordinate 9,938,695 of JADANM010005714.1, forward strand.
GAAAACGCACAACGAATAAATAATTTCTCTTTATTTTTAACCGACTTCAAAAAAAGGAGGAGGTTCTCAATTCGTCTGTATGTATAATTTTTTTTTTTTTATGTATGTTCACCGATAACTTCGTCGTTTATGTACCGATTTTGATGATTCTTTTTTTGTTGGAAAGGAAATGTCTTCGAGGTGGTCCCATTTTAAGGAAGTCAGGATCTGATGATGGGAAACCAGAGAAATCGAGGGGAACTTTCAAAATTTGCATGGGCGACTAGTGCGTGTTGATGGAGCCAAGGTACAGTCGAGGGAAATCCTCAACGATTTATAGTAGCTACCTTGTGTTTGGGCTTGATTATTTTGTATTGATAAGGACTTTACATCTAGATTGGTTGTGTCTACCATAAGGGGTCTGATTCTGAAGACGTGGGATAGCGTAAAGACCTCCTCAACGGTATACAGTAGCAACCTTGTGTTTGGACTTAATTCATTTGTTTCGATGAAAGTTTTGCACCCGTATGCGTTATAATGAAGTTTTGTAGTAAGTCTGATGATAGAGACCAGAGACAGTTGAGGGAATTCCTCATCAAATTACAGCATTTAACAAAGGACAACCACTTTCCGACTCAAGTGACCGGCGTTTCTTCATTTGAGAAGCATCATTGATCGATCCACCACTAAAAATTGTAAAATAAAATAATTTTTAACAAAAAATAAACCGACTTCAAACTAAAAAGCAAAAAATAAATTTGCTTCCCACAAAGTAATACGCATTTTCATTTAGTATGTAATGATTTAATAGTTATTTTATAATTTAGAAGTCGGTGTCAAGTAAAACAATAAGTGTTTGTTTGGTTAAATCGATATTGTATAGATTGTTGTAGCATTTACTTGGTACCGACGTCTAAATTATAAAATAACTATTGAATCATTTCTATATACTAAATGAAAATGCGTATTACTTTGTGGGAAGCAAATTTATTTTTTGCTTTTTAGTTTGAAGTCGGTTTATTTTTTGTTAAAAATTATTTTATCAGTCTATAAAATTAAATAAATAATTTCTATGTACGTAGCAGTGTACCAAGAACTGCCAACAACTTGCTTGAAGCTATATTATATATTTAATACGTAAACACGTTACACGGGTAACTTGAAACTATGCTATAATATTGATGTGTGTTTGTTCACGTGATAGGCAGATACAGTTTACTTCTAAGCAAATATAATCCGAGTATTTGACGTTGGGGTGTGAGGGCGGGGTGTGA
>JADANM010005714.1:9940047-9957541 GCA_026213755.1 Eurema hecabe
CCCGCGGTAATGTAACGCAAACATCGGCAGCACTTCGTTACAACGCAATGAATACTTTATTTGCCCAAACTTTGTTATTGGTGTACTATGTTATGTTACTTAGTTCGGAAGCTGTGGGGAAAGAGATAGTTGATATCGGTGATACACGCATCTCTATCTATTATTAAGAGCTTATTACGTATAAAAAATAAATTCAGACAGTTTGTAATTCAACGGGGTTAGACATAAAACTTCGCAATGCAGATTCAATAAGGAATATCCTACAAGAAACTGATAGCTGCTTTAAAAGGTTACTTAAATTTCATTTAAGCTTATTTTAAATTAATCACATTGGGAAGGACCCGACTGCTGAGACACAGTATTTTATACTACTTCAGTAGTCGGGTGATCACTTAAATTGTAAATGTTAAAAAAAAGGTTTGTAAACAAAGATAGATGACACATAACATTTTTGGTTTGAACATAGAATAATGTAAACAAAAGCATGTTTCAAAGCCTGTAACGTACTCGTATAACAATACCTTTCGGGTCATGTTTAACAAGCCAATAGGGAGCGAAAAATTTACATTCGGCCACGTGTCGTAACTCGTGAAACACACGTAAATCGTTTAATTGCTGTTAAACACAGCATTCATTACCGCAATCTGTTTCAGGTTGAATGTTGTGGCTTATTCGCTGATATATTACCGCTGAAATATTGCTATCCGTTTTTATTGTGTAACGGATTACCGTTACACAATAAAAACGGATGATATGACATTAGTCATATATGTATATAACATATGTTTAAAATATGAAATTGAGCCGTCAAACGTCCTATGTGCATTACTATAACAGCGGAACCGATTAATATATTTCTTTGGAATTATCTTCTCCGAGAAGTAGGAGGATTGTTTTTACACATAAAGTAAGCGAAGATAAGAAGAATTAATTGAAAATATGATTCTTTTTACATTTTAAAAATAACTGTTCTGCCGTGATGGACTTAGAGTGACGTCATAAAGATGCATTGTTAACTGAAAACTGAAGGTTTTTTATGCTATTGGTAATTTATATTTGCTTTCACATTGACATGTATTCGTTGAGCTATTGTATGATCCAAAATCCCTGTGGAACTGAAAAAAAGGGTCAACATAACATCGATAACGGCTGTTCTAATCTAATCCAAATCTACGAGTGGTGGTCGAATTTCAGGCAGGACAGCTGTCGATAAGTCAAGCGCAATTGGTTTAAATATATATATTGCGGATGACAGCCCTATATCACCGCTATCGACAATAGCGTCGCGCCCGGCGAGGCTTAGCCGAATTTATATGGAATTTTTATAACCGCCATCAATCTATGAGGGTTTTCATTTGCGCCCTGAAATCTAAATTTTATTTTTTTTGTGTAGGGTTGTCACGCTTTGTTTGTTTTGTATTGATATTTATATTTGTGGTATAACGATTTTATGATCCACTTTACAGACTTGGATTTGAATGTAATCCGTGTCAAATAATCAATTAATTAAAATGTAAAATGTTACAAAGAAAGCGTGGATAGATTTTGTTTTTGATTCAAGATTGAAGCAAAAAACAATAGCTGTAATGTCACGTGTCGTTGACCTTGCGTAGTTTCGTTTTATTAGGTTCAATAAATCTGATGTAAGGGTTCGGCCAATTTGCGACGTCAAGTCGAGCGGAAGGCCCCCGGGACGAGCCGACATTTTCATAAATTGCTTTTTATATTACAGATTTGATCAGCTCATTTTTTCCTAAGTCTAGGTCTTGAGGATTATTCGAGCGTAGTTCGATATCTGTGAAATTGATACACTTCTACATAAAAATAAATAACATAGTTAAACTTTGTTCCATACACTTAAGTGAATATACACTTTCAAGTTAGTAGTACATACATTCATTGTTTTAATTATACAAGAAATCCACACGAATCTTTTTTACAAATTTAATATTTCTCGTCTTTTTTTATTTTTTTTTACTCTCGGAGGGGAAATCCTCTTACGGATATTTTTCTACTAACTGATTTAAACGCCAAAGTTTAAAGGGAACATAATGTTAGCAATGCTTGTTTCAAGCCTACATAGATGTAATTCTAAGACATATAACTTTATATTAGTACTAGCAAGACAATATAAGCTTAGAGGAAAGCTAAGCGCGTACCTTACCTGGTTAAGTTGCAATCACAATGCTCTCGGGATTTGCCTTCGATTACTTGCCAATGTAACTTGTTTTATAATATCAATCGATATCCGATAAAAGAGGTTATTGTTTTTATACAGATAGATTCCCTTTTAAGGTAAAAATGTACTGTATAAAGTGTAACTCTTAAGCTTTAATGTAGATGATTCAAGTGTTACTATAGTGGCCTAGTTGAATAACATTTGATTTTGATTTTACTTTAGTGCAGTTTTTTATAAGGCAGAGGTAATTATAATACGACATATTATATGATGTGCATTGAGATCTGCATAGTCATTTGAAGGCCACGAGCTGTTATTACTAAAAATATCCCCTCAACAGTTCTAGATTATTGTGTAAAAAAAAATAAGATGTTAAAAAAAAGAAACGAAATCTTCATTTGGAATAATATTTGTTACAAATAAGCCTAAGAACTCATAGTCGTTCATTGTGAATTGTCTTTGAAACTTGTTCCCATTTAATGATATTTTACGAGAACGATTCACGATAATGATTATTAAAATCGCTACTATAACGTCCTAAGCGGTGTAGTTAACGAACTGTGTGTTACGTACATACACACATATAGATAATATAAGTAATAGATAAGGAAATATAAAAAGGCTCTAGGGACGGAGGCGGACTCGTACATGACATCGCGTTACCGACTCGCAATCACGGCTCTCGGGGGACCTGCATTCGATTACCCGGGAACAAACGTGTATTGTCTTCTTACTTTTTAACTAAAAAGGGTTTAAAGGGGGCATGAGAACGAGCGCAGTCGCGGCCACAGCTAGTATTTTATAACAGTAAACTATCATATATAATTTGAACATATGAGTATTATGGTTAATATGTCCCATACCCCCGGGCTGGTCGTCCCGCCGCCCCCGGCGCGGGCCAGAGCCGTGGCTAGATAACTTAATTTATGGGACGTTTCGTTGCGTGACCGAAATTAGTATAACCCTCGTTATTATTATCTTAGATGATCATTATTTTAACATTTTTGAGACGTATTATCCTAATAAGCCTTAATATAGATAAATTTTTAACTCACATAATGTAGAAATAAAAAGGTAGTATAAAGGGATTCTAATATACTGTCAAGAACAGAAATTAAATTATAACCGGCGCAAATAATTGAATTCATGAAACTATATACTCAATTGCAAAAGTAGGTATATACAAATGAGGACGTTAAAAAAGACATTCAAATTTAAAAGTCGTCTTAAGATTAAACGATTCCGTTAATAACGTTGTAATTTAACATAAAATAAAACTTATCGTTCATTATTAATTCTCGAAATACACGCAACACATTAATAATACGGCACTTTGTTGTATGTATATTGTATAGTATATAATAATATTAAATGGATATACTTTTGTAGTTAATAACCATTTAATAGTGTTATCGAAGACCGACTCAAAAGAATTTTATAATGAAACATTTATATTTTCATGAAAAAATAAAATGAGGCACTTACCTACATTCATATTTTAAAACAGTTAAAATATGAATGAACAAACTGCCCGAAACTGAAAGAATACGAACTGAGAGAAAGCATATATAGATATATAAATAAAATACGCTAAACTATAGGTATAGGTATTGCAAACTGGAGATATGCACATATAAACATACATTTCCAATGATAAGATCGCGGCTAAACAGAGCACGGCATGCATAAGACATGAGTCAATTACTGTAAAACTCCCCCGGCGATGGCCAACATATCGTCGCCTCTCATATACGTACCTACTTTACATCTTAAACTAGAGTCCTGGCACGGCTTCGTTCGGATTTATTATAAAAGTCTTTGGACCGAAGTTCCTTATCACTCGTTTCAAAGGGGACTAGACGGAAAAAAATCATGACCAAAAGTTGTAACGACACTTTGCAATAGTTGTAAGCCGTGCGGCGTGCGAGTATTTCTCTCTCTTATACAAAGCAAGCCAGTTAATTTCGTCACGTCTTTCTATTTTTAAATTAAAATTTTATTATTATTTCTTCAGTTATTAATCTTATGGAACTTAATTCCTTCCGGGTGTCCCTTCACGCCTCTCAAGTTTATTTTATTTTATTGATGGTGACTGAGTGGCCCTGGGTGAGTCGGTGATAAGCGAACCTTTCCCTGTAGACATTCGCAAAAAGCAAGAAAGCAGGAGAATGAAAAAATATACGTGCATAAGCTTCTTTCACTTCTGATATGGTACTGCTTTTATTTGCGTTTTATACGCGTAAATATGATCTTGTGATTTCTTCTCTTTTTTTTAATCTTTTTTTAATAATGTACCTTTCTGTAAAATATTTTTTTTAATCTAATGCTACAAGCAAACAAACTTAAGCATTTTACAATTCAAGAAATAAAGTGTAGACAAAACTTTAAGTTACAAAGTGACAACCCGGCATAGTGTCACCCCTAAACCCGTATCAGCAAGTTGATCACTTTATCACTATTGTGTGTGCCCAGTGACCGACAACCGGCAACCGACAACCGGCAACTATGAACAAACAACTTACCCGGCACTGCTTGGCTAACCTCACGAGTGACAAATTATACTCAAACATTTCCAAAGACTGATTATCTGGGAAACAAAAGCGCATAATGTTTAAATGGTTGAAGTACTTCTTATATTATGGTATATTAAATTATTAAAAAAAGGAAGGAAAATATTATTTTTATAATCCTACCTGTCTACCAGAGAAACGCTCAAACCTTTCGACATCGAACCAGACTGGTTTAGGATCATAAGGTCTTTAATTAATAACCACACCTAAATACATATTATATAAAAAGAATTGAAGTCGTTTACCACATAACCCAAATATTAAGAGAAACGCTATTAAAATGCGTCATAACTCACAGCCCGCCCTCGTGTGAAATCTCGTTTAGTCTTTCAAATTAAAAGGGCGGCGTCAAAGCCGAACAACACGACGACATAAAGCGCTGTAAGCGAACACACAGAAACAATTAAAATGATACGTGTGTAATTACAGCTATCAAAAAGCGATTCCCGCTGTGGCTACATTTGAATATAAATAACGGACGTGACGCGACGCACGGAAATTGTTTATTAAACCCCCCCCCCCCCCACGCTTTGCAAATTCTCTAATTTCTTTTGTGTCAAAATAGGGTGGGGGGAGGAGAATTTAGTGGTTTAAGTCGCGAACAATCGAATGATTATTTTAATATTAATCCTAACAACAGTATTGATTTTGAAAATGACGAGCAAACGTCACGTTGAATTAAATTTTTAAAATCACTTAATTAATTAACTTCTCATTAGTTAATGTTAATACTACACAATCAGAAACTGTTTTTTTCACATTAAAATTATAATTTGTAGTTTTAAGTTTAAACTAACCTTAGCCTAACTAAATAACGTAAGAAATCAACTCTTAAACAAACTTTCCTACATAAAAAAATAATCTTATAACGGCTAGTATCAAGCTCCGCCTACAAATCCGCAAAAATTATGCAAACCATTCCGTTCCCGGCTCGTGAACGTCACGAATTCAACCCATGTGCGTCTCGTAATCATGTCTGAGCTGCTTTTAATGTTTCGTAAGTATTATACGGCTCCTCTTTGCTATCTCGTCTGAAAAACGTTCCAGTAATAAACTTCCTGTGATGGAGAAACGTGAACGTCAAACGTGAACATTATATTTGAAATTCACGCCCTGAAATCTCTTTTGGATTCGTTTGAATACTTAGCACTTGCTTATCACGTTTCGGCATTTCTTTTAGTAGTTTGCTGAATCGCACCAGCTATCATTAGATACCACTAACAAGCCTAGTAATTTCATCTCGTTTGAGATGTTATTGCGTTTCATACGGTGGGTAGAGGCCAGAGGCTTTTGTATTATTTTACCCAACTTAAAGAACAGCAGTGCATTCCTTTCAAATATCCATAGGCGTTATACCACTTAAATCTTCTGATCATTTATCCAGGATAGCGTAAAAATAAAATAAAAAGATTATACCTACTTATAATAATTATGCTAACAATATTGTACATAGACACTTCTTTACATTATATCCAATAATTAATATTTTTTTCGACAACAATAAACAACTGGTCTAAATTCTCACAGACCAGCGAAAAAGTTCTTGGAAAACTAATTATCACTTAGTGCTTGCGCCGAGTTTAAATCTTTTAATTTGTAAGGCCATTTTTCCGAGCCCTATCTCGAGGGAATTAGCAACACCTGCAACAGATAAACGTTCTAATTACCTTTGTTTTACCCCTTACCCCCCCCCCCCCCCCTTTAGCAGGAGAAACCCGCTTTTTCCACTGTACCCATTTAGCAAGGACACTGGAATCTTGGCGCTTACAAGATTTATCTGGTTGGTGGGCCATTTAGATTTCTTGTTAACAGCTTTCGGAGATGCGAAGATTTACAGGATAAAGCAGTGTTTTGCTTAATGCGATGCGACGCTATGTATCACAATTCACAATTGTCTCAATATATACTATTATTATAATGAGGTATGTAGGGTTCAAGGAGGTAATTTGAAGGTCCACTAAATTGAGTTTGAAAATTTCTTCCCTAATAGATGTTTTTTTCCTCAAGCCGTAGGCTTCACATTAATCAGAAATGTAGGACATGTCGCACCAAACTCGAACCTACAATTTGACCTGGAAGTGCTTTATTGGCGCGTAATGAACTTTCGTCCTTATACTTATTGCTTATATTATAAAGGTTCAAATATTTTTTTCTGCAAACTTTTGCAAATCTTACTAGAGATTATTATAGAAATATAATCCTTAGAAACCTTTTAAGGGTAACGCTACGTAAGGCTACGTTGGCACTCTTAAATGCTAACGTAGCTAAAAGTGAAATTGTGTTATTTAGCTTAAAAGAAAAATAGCATGATGTAATGAGGCGCAATTAGCGGCACCTGGCGAGATAGCCAGATAGCGGCTAATCCCGGGACGGCGGCCGCTTCGTTAGCGCTGTCAAGCGGACAAAGATTCACTACTTATTTATTCTTTATTTTATTGTTTGTTTCGTTTACTTTGTTTCCTTCAAATTTGTTTAACGTAGGTACTCAGCGTTTTCCGATTATAGCACTAGAGCGCATTATGCGGCATAATGCTTAGCGTTATATGTTTCAACTACATTTTTCTTTATTCATATATCAAGCACTCTCAACAGTACTAAGTAGTGCTTTCGCTGGACGCGTGCAATTACAGTGACAGAAATTTAACAAATGTTTTTCTTTAATTTGACATTGATCGAAATTTCGCACTATGCTCTGTAATTGGAAAACGCTGTAAGTCTGAGTTTCAAACAAAATGTCATTAATACCTTATCCAAGGCTGATGGCAAAGTAACTTTGCTACCACAGAAGTGTATTTAGACAAGACGATTTAAAACATGCCATGACTCGACAAAATTATCTCAGAGACTACAAATAATAAAATATTTATATTTTACGGACTTCTAGAACAAATTGTAACTATTATAATAGAAGGGCTTCATCTCAAAACTTGAACAGCTATCTATAGTTTTTAGAATCTTATATTAAAAAAAATACAATCACATCCATGGGATACTCTTTGCCTTCCACAGCGTGTCTGCCCAATGATTAGCAAGAAAGCCCGAACACTACACCAGATAAGCTGCGCATTTCTACACAACAACACCGCACGCCACTTTCACTCTTATCACCACAATATAAAGTTCAAAACCGCGTGGAAACTTTTCATCGATTTGTTATTAGCATACGACCTTTGCTTTGTCCAAGCATTAAGCCTGTTTTGGTTATAAATGCCACAAAGTGCAAAGGGTTAGTGAATTTTATCACCGTACTATCGGTGAGCAACCGTTAATATAGCACTTGGATACTTCGTGTCAATTAAGCTGTTTAATGGCTTAATAAAATAGCTACTGCTTTAAGCTGGAACGTTGTTTATGTAAATAAATAAGTAGTTTGTAATATTAAGTCGAATAACAGTTTGTTTTGAGTCTAGCTTGATTCCGGAATAATTTTTGTGTAATCATTGTTGTCCTCTCAGCGATAAACACGAATTTGGTACAATTGATCAAAAATTTTACAAACATGTTTTTCGGTTTCATAAATTGCGATTTAAAACAATTTACTATCGAAACATTAAACAGGGAAAAATCTCCTCAACATTTTGGAATGAAAGGACCATTGTCGTATCTCTCGCTAACACAAAAATGACTGAATGTCAATTCATGGTTCAATATCTTTATAAAAGCTTGACAAAAATGAGCCATACATAATCGTTGGTGTGTGCACAACGACCCCGCGCGACGCCGGAGTATGGAGATATAGCATCAAGAGGTAATGATGTGTGAAGATACAGAGACTTATATGTATCGGTTTATATTGAAAAAAGGTTTCTGAAAAGAAATAATGAAATGCGAAAGACTTAACCTTCCGTGAACCACATTGATAAAATTTACTTCAGGTCCGTTGGCTTTTCTATATCCGGTTTTTTGTTGTTGTTTATAATATAGTCGTTGCCATTTAGGTATGTAGTCAAAAATTAAAACAAATCGATTTAGCATTAAAATATTCTGTAAACAATTGTCTAGACGAAATGACATAATCAACAGTAAACAATATATAATATGTAGGTAATTAATAGTTTTTCAATTTGGAATATTTACGTTGGAATGTGTTAATTATTTCATTATCCACTGTTCTTTAGCGATTTTTTTCAGTCATCCCCGTATTTTCAGATTGGGGTCTTCATACAAACAAATTTTTCAGTTTTAGAAATTATTGCACTATTGTCTAAGTCAATATGCTGAAAAAGTTAGTCGCAATATATTTTATGCAGCCGTAGCTTATTTTGGTTGATAGCAAACAATGTCGTTTCAGTTCCCTTACCATCATAAGCGCATACATCCTCACTTATTGTGTACTTTGGGGCTATAAACATTGCCCAAAACCGTTTAACGTCAGGCCGGGAAGAACCACTATCCTCCGACCCTACGCGCTTTAATAAAATCCTAGAGAGCCGAGCGAGGGAAATGCGAATAATCGTTTGTGCTACGTCGTATGTTACAAATAGCTAATGTTTAAATATTCAACATTAGCAAAGGTTTTATTTTATAAAAATACATAATATGTATACGTATATATTATTTGACGAAAAACATTTATAATGAATTAATAAAACGTATTGACAAATTCAATAATTAGGATGCAGTCGTGTTCCACGTCGAGTCGTCACCTGTGTAAAACTGACAATGACTTTTTATATTTTCCGTGTAAGGATATATGTGATAGCACCTGTCGAGTAGATATACCCTGACGAAGCATTTATATTTTTCAATGTTATTATGGAAATAAGATACAAATATAATAACAGGACCTATATTCAAGAAAAGAGAAGGTATAATATATTCGATAAAACACCATCTTTGACAAACTCAAAAGTAAAGTTAAAAAAAAAAACAAAAGCTCTCCCCAAAAGCAGTTTGGCCCCGGAAGAATGGTCTGTAATAAAAGTCACTTCTCTAATCCGGGGTCCCGTCAACCCGCTCGCAAAATTGGATCGTACTTTGCATAAAATGAAAATCGAATCGGAACTAACGGAATAACCGAAAGGTCTGGATAAATGTCCCGGACGGTTTGAGCATAATAATATTCTTAAATACTTTCAGCCCTTCGGTTATCGAGTTACGCAAATCTGTTTACCGAAGTTTTGAAAATCGAGTATCTTTGTTGCATATTTTGGACTTTGGAGAACATTTTGTGCCTCGCGGCCGAGGCGGAGGGCGAACAATAGAATATAATAAAGTTCATAATTCTGAAAAGAAAACGAGATAGATTACAGGGGGCGAAGCTTGTGTTTACTGTCTATAGACCGTGCTGCTGTTAGCATCAGATAATAAAACATTGTAATGATGCTGACAGATATTGTTCACTTAGAAGGAAAATCCTTGTAGGCTAAGAAATTTAGGAAATTTTCTTCTGCATTAGGAAATATGCTAATATATTTTAAACACATTCTTGAATTACTTAGCTATTAATAATTATGAGCATATTTATTTGGCAATCAAATGAGCATTAACAAAATAGTAACGCCTATAAAATCGATGATCAGAAGTATCAAACAGTCCCCTCACCGAGTAGTTTACGTGATTCACTGTGAAACTAACATGCGTAAGTTGTCCGAAGTTTCGTTGTTGGTAATCTCATTACCGTCTGCTTGTATGTACTTATAATTAACTTTAAGCAGCTTAGAGCCAGCGCTGAGTCTCGTTAGTGACCTTGTCTGCGCTGTACAGACATTGCCTATTAGTTGATGAACTTATCTATTCATCATGCCTGTAGTGTTTAGAAGTTTAGCATTGTTTTCTTAGCAAATAATAACTTGTATATAATTTAACTTTATTTTAAGATTTGAATATAAATTATACTAATTATTTAATTAGAATTTGTTACACAGTGATAGAGATTTAATTGAGCAGAGACCAATATCTTTAGGATTCCTTAATTAAATTAATAGGTGATAGTTAACCAGTTCTTCGGGTTGACTTATTTAAGTAGTGGCTGGAAAATGATAGTTTTACTTCCTTTATACAAATACGACAACGATAGGTATTACACAAAATCAAGCCAGGCCGCTTGTTCTCACAGAAAATTGGGATCAATTAATGGCATCTTACGATAAATCTCACTGCCTGAATGTGGTAGTACCAAATATTGTCAAAACTTCTTTAAATCCTTGTGCTTTGATGACCCTCATCACTTCATAGAAAAAAATTCGCTTTCTCTGCCCCTATAGATTTAAGCATACAAAATGTATGCTTAAATCTGACTACGAAAAACCGATTCTCATGCAGTTTTTAATATATAGTGATTCAAGAGAAAGGTTTATATGCATAATACATGCATACATACTTTATTTGAGCGAAGCCTGGGCCGGTCGCTAGTGACATAATATAAACAAAAGCAATACACGCATTTTTATTTAAAATTGAGTCCTATCAAAAAGTATAGACTTTACCGGACATTCGTGATTGATGCGACTCCGGTCAACGCATTACGGCAACCCGAGACCGGCACTCGGCAGACGGTCGGACCGTCCATCCGTCATTGTATTTATTCAGCATTCACTTCTCTGCAATAGATCAGGTTACCTCACTGTGCAGTGTACACTATGGGACTTCCTCGAGCTATTTTAGTTTTTGTCTATGCCATTTGTGCTACTGAGATGAGTATTGCTTTATGTTGGTAGGTATGTAGTTATATTATGTAAGTTATAACGTGTGAAGAAATTTTATTTATTTGTTTTTATATAAAGTTAAAAAAAAACTTCCAAAACAATATTTCGATTAAAGGTATTTGTTTTACTGCCGTTTACTGCTTATATTAAATTATTTTTCTTTTATTTTAAGGTAAAAGCTTATAATGGTGTTCAACAATTTTCGATACGAAAGTTTTTAATGTACCTATTTGCGTAAGTATTAGAATATTAAGAAACATATTGTGCAATGAAATAAAAATGATCGATAAGAAGTTCAGCGTAATTTTAGTATGACTTAATTAACACTATTTATAAAATTAGTAAGAACGTTAAAAACGAATCATAGTGGCTGAATCAGATCATCCGATTTAACATGCATCACAAAATAAATGTATTGTATAGTATGCTAGGAGTCCTACGTATATTATGTATTATTAGTAAAAAAGTTTTAAGAATTAAGACAGTTTAAATATCTAAATATAAATCAAACAATTTGTCTTCGCGCATATTTTACCTTTGAGTAAAAAAAACAATTCCATGTTAAATGAAACTTTCCATTACTTTATAAAACAAAATACAGTTGAATAAATTGATACACAATAAAGTCGGTAAGCCCACAATTTATCCAGTATTCACCTTATTTTTTGTGTATTAGGTACTTTTCACGGTCGGCGGCGCGCGTAACATCAAAAGCGCGCCTAATCGCTAGGAAGCAATTGAAATAATATTTTCTTCTCATTCCCGGCCGCACTGATCCATGCCTTCCAAAATATCTGCAATATTCTACGCGGCTTTGATCGTTTCTCCTTTTTTTGTTTTTTTTAGGTTAAGAACGGTTTTCAAATTTGGTACACCATAAACAATTTTAACGGAAATATATTAAAAAAAAGTAGTTTAAAATTATTCTTAATTTACATGAAGTAAATATTTATGTAGGGTTCTTTTGCCGGTATTTTGACCACAGAATAGTAAATCATCAGTAAAATGTAAACGTAAAATACTAATATTGTCGAGTCAACTACAGTTTTGTGGTCTGTGGTGACGCTTGTGATTGACCATTGATTGCGTTTTGGTGATAATTGTTTTATTTTCTTCTTCGTTCATTTAAATGCGATTTTTTGTTCAAATGATGAACAGTTAAAATACGTAATATTATGTAAATTATTTTAAAAAGTCATTAACTTCTTAATAATAACATTCTATTTATTATAACAATGTATTTATGTTTATTTTCCATTGCCTTTGCCTAAAAACATCGCTTTAATGAAAGTTGTTCTAAAATATAATTACGTAATGTTTTATTTATAATTCCTTAAAATAAATTTCATTGACCTGTTTATGGAACGGAAATGCTTAACAATTGCCCCGAAGCGTAAAACCCACATTAATCGGCAGTTCATAAAAACAACAATTAAAATTTCCCCTTTAAACAAATGAAATATTTTTGTTGCAAGAAACTCACGGTCGAATTAAGACAATGTCCGCCTCTTTGAATATGTTCCAACCTAAACAAATATTATCTGTGGACTGTGACGATTTCCCGCCAACCGCCGAACGTCAACTGTCAGCTGTCAAAATATACATCATTGTGTTCGCGCGCGTTTCAATTTAATGGTCCAGTTTGTTTCAATTTAGTTTATTGTGTAACTAACTGCTAGCGTATTTTATTTTCTTGAAATAAAACTAAGCTCGTTTATAACGCATGAGTTGTATTTTGTTATAGCTTTTAAAACAATTATTGTGTGAGTATGTATGGATGTATCTCTATCAAACAAAACCTACTAAATAGTTATTAACAAAACTTTACAATAATTATGTAGCTTCCACACTCAAAGCAGCGTCTATTACATTACAGTATTGTGAAATGTCACAGAGAGAGTGGACTGATAGCGAATTTTTCAGCGGCAGAGCTAGGTTCTAGGGTATAATACCACATCACATAATTCAATGATTTCATAATAACGTTACTATTACACTTTGCTGCATTTGTGAAAGGATATTATTCAAATGAGTTATGCATTTGTCTGTCAGTATAAATCTATCAATATTATTTGATAATCTTGGAATAGTATCATGTTCCTAATTTATGTCTCACGGTTCAGTTATTAAGTTAAATAAACTTTTGAAATGGCACGAGACAAATTATATTTATTGGCTTGTTAAGTAGTAGGTATTTATTTCTTTACCAATTCTTTAGAAAGTACTAGGATGTTATGACTAATAGAAGGTATGTCTCAAGTGATAAAATGGATTTAACATTAATTGGAATCTGTAGATTCATTACAATCTCTGAGCCAATCGTATTTATAGATAACAAGACTTATTTAAAAACTACAACTTAATAGAACATAATATATAATTTATTATTGATTTCTCAGAGCAGCGCGGGCGTGCACTTATCGTGCAGTGCTTATACAATTTCCCGCTGATCGAACAATCTGGACCAATTCAATTCAATTCAAATGCACGCTTCGAAAATAAGTGACAGGTGATATTCGAAGACAATTCTATTGAATGCGTCAGAGTGTGAGCGTCACTTAGGAGTGTTTTACGAGCGTTAAAATAGCTTGAAATATTAAAGGTAGATTTAAAATTGAGCGCAACGCCATCTAGCGTTTATGTAGGAAAACTTAGAAGTATAGCGTAGACGTGGATATTTCGTTATCGTGTTTTATTTTTAGCAAGAAGAACCGTGACTAGAGTCTTCATAGATGAACAGTGCTTTGAAATATAGTATTTTTTCGATTAACAAAACCTTAAATTTCTGTACCTAGCACATATAAATATAATTCACAAATTTCGAGTCACAGATTCAAAGTTGTCACCCAAAAAAAACAAATCTTTTCATACCCTAGATATATTAATATAACGTACACGGTCGCCAAATGTTTTCTCAATGGTTCATAACGACGTGATATATTGTTACCGTTAATCACGAATATAAGCTAATTAATATAATTTAAAACGGTAGCTCGCTGATAGATGAGGGTGTCCTGTATAACGGCGGTTCCCAATATGCAATCTCAATCCGTTTTCAGCTATCTACGGTTGAGTTTTCGATCTAAATATGAGAAAAAGCGTTTCAATATACAAACCATAGATGGGATAAGCAATCCGAAAACGCAAACTATCCGTCAGAGGGCACCGATCTAACGCTTTTTCTCATATTTAGATCGAAAACTCAACCGTAGATAGCTGAAAACGGATTGAGATTGCATATTGGGAACCGCCGTAAATGTCATGTATCGACTAATTGGCCCTTCGCCGGATATTAATTTGTTGACAAAGTCTACATGGGCTCAATTTTGTGAGGTTATTGTGTATTATAATAATATTTGCATAATCTGCTATATAACTATGTTGTTCTAACCATGAGAAGACAAAAAAAACTTATTTATTAATATCTATTAGGTTTAATTTTTTGTTTGAATTCGACTGTACCATTTTATTTTAAAGGAGCATTAATCAGAATTTCTTGATAGTTCTTCTTTGTAGAAACAAGTTTTTGAATAGATGTTACAAAATTGATTTATTATATTATTACTCTAATGATTAAAAACGGTTTCTTGATATTGCATTTGACTTTGAAGTGTAAAACTCTTTGAATGTTGTGAAACTACGTTATACCATTATCAGACAAAAAATACTATATTTTAGAGCAGATTTATTTTTTAATATATTTAAACATTTTTAGAAAGCATACCAATCAGCTATGCAATAGAAAACTAACAGAAATATAACTGAATGTACAGTAAACTCAATCTTCTTATTCCAATCGCCAACGTATTTCTCAAATCTCGTCTACTATATTATAGTGTTGGCCCATATTTATCCACATGAAGGGGCAATCGATATCAGGCGCACAGGACACAATTTATTTTCACCCCGTCCGCACCTAGTGGCCACTTCAAATATTTATTTGGCACGATCGACCCTTATAGCGATAAGGCGGGGGAAATTGTGAAGAAGTTTATTCTTGTTTACTGTAATCAAAGTCAAGTGAGAAACTAGATTTGATACATTACATGAAAAAATACTCTTTGCATGCATCTCTATCATTGTTTAAGGGCTGGCGTTTCTCTCACCATTATCAGGAGTGCGTCCAGCTCGTCTCCTCACTTCATTATGTAAGAAAAAAATAAAAAACCATTTAAGTATCTTTATCTATAAAACAAAGACGGGTTTGTTACGACACTTATAACTAGAGATCGGCTAGACGAATTTTCATGGTTTTTGTTTCGTTAGATTTGTCCCCGCCGCGAATAGCAGAATACATATTAAAATAATGAAAACTAAAAGGGGAAATTTTGTATGTAAAGTCCACGGGGACAGAGTCGCGGGCAACAGCTAGTATTTGTATATAACTAAAAAAAAGCGCTCAAATTAGGTAAGCTAATATTTTAAGCCTTAACAGCATATAAATGGGGCAAAGTTAAACTCACTAAGTTTATTATGTTTTTAAAATTTTGGCAATGTTCTCTGTATGTATAATACAGTATAAAAAAGCTGCTAAGTACGAGTCGGCCTCGCCCATGGAGGGTTACGTAGCAGCAAGTTACTTAATATAAGTACTTGTAGCTCATTTTGATTTCAATTTGATGATTGATCGACATATTAATAATAGCGTATAAAAAACTATATATTTGATCTCCTTAAAACTAATTTTCGGTGGAAGGTTGCATGGTAGTGCGCGTGTTATATATTATTTTTACATTTATCATGTTTACATTTTTATGTATTTTTACCTTATTTTAGAAGGTTCATGGAGAATTATATTACTCAAATGATTCAGTCTCTCACACTCAATATCATTTTTGAAGAGGTCTTCAACTCATATGGTATCTATGGATAGATATATATAGATACCATATGAGTTTGATGAAAAAAATATGGTCCGTTTTTCTGCGCTTTGGCTACGGACCTCTACAAATAAGACAAAGGGAAGTCGTGTTAACGCGCTGACCGCAATATTGTCGTTTAATCACCATTACAAAGGCTTTACATTTACATAAAATGGTCAAACATGTCAGCAATAAATATAAAGGACATACGCTTTTATCAAACATTATAATGTTCGAATGAAAATCTCCGTAAATTGTGAAAATAAAATGAAGAAAGAATTTTATTTTATAATTTATCTACATTGCCTTTATAAAGTGGTACAGTTTGAGAGTTTTTGAATTTACTGAATCGATTTTGATATCTACATTGTTTATGAAGATCATGATTTTTACTTTTCCGGAAAAATAGACAATAAAAACAGAAATTAAGAATCACAAAGAGCTTTCGTAAAAATAAACTTTTTAAATCATATAGTAATAAACTATACCTAATTGTAAAACTTTAAAATATTCTTATGTTGCATTTCATCGTTTAAATTAATTTAGTACCGTATCAACATAATTATTTCAAATAGCGATTTAACAAATACTCGTAACTTGTAATAACCTCAACAAACGATGTAGTAATAATGTTTACTATATACTAAATACAAAACTCAACAGTCAACATCAATTCTCCGCGCCTCATTCTGATTAGGATTACCTTACAACATAAAATATGACGCTCTCGTGTTCAGCAATTCCGTATCTCCAATCGCGCAGTCACACCTACCGAAGTGCAACAAATGTATTCAATTGGATGAAGACGTCCAGTACTTGTTCGTAGCAGGCAGGAATGCTCGGCTGTTTCTCTTGTCATTATCCGTTTGAATCTGTCGTGTCCATCTTTGTATCTTAAATCGAAATCTATACCATAAAGTTTCGTTAGGGTTGGACTTGAAAGTTATGATTATAACTATTTATTACGTGTTAACGCATATAAAATATTCTGGTACGAATATATTTTCTTTTTAACTACGATAATATAATTGCCTAGAGACCCCGAGTAGACCTGTATAAATATAGATGTAGTTAATCAATTAAATTAAATCAAGCTATATGATATATTTGTATTGTCAATGTTCAGAATGGGTCTTGTAGTTTTGATTTCGAGCGTTCAAAAAAACTGACCGTTTTATTAGTAATAAGGTAGATATTTTTATACATTTATACAGCAAACAATATTTTTCATTCTTT
>JADANM010005714.1:9957641-9974861 GCA_026213755.1 Eurema hecabe
AAAGAATGAAAAATATTGTTTGCTGTATAAATGTATAAAAATATCTATCTAATTACTAATAAAACGGTCAATTTTTTTGAACGCTCGAAATCAAAACTACAAGACCCATTCTGAACATTGACAATACAAATATATCATATAGCTTGATTTAATTTAATTGATTAACTACATCTATATTTATACAGGTCTACTCGGGGTCTCTAGGCAATTATATTATCGTAGTTAAAAAGAAAATATATTCGTACCAGAATATTTTATATGCGTTAACACGTAATAAATAGTTATAATCATAACTTTCAAGTCCAACCCTAACGAAACTTTATGGTATAGATTTCGATTTAAGATACAAAGATGGACACGACAGATTCAAACGGATAATGACAAGAGAAACAGCCGAGCATTCCTGCCTGCTACGAACAAGTACTGGACGTCTTCATCCAATTGAATACATTTGTTGCACTTCGGTAGGTGTGACTGCGCGATTGGAGATACGGAATTGCTGAACACGAGAGCGTCATATTTTATGTTGTGAGGTAATCTTAATCAGAATGAGGCGCGGAGAATTGATGTTGACTGTTGAGTTTTGTATTTATATACTACATCGTTTGTTGAGGTTATTACAAGTTACGAGTATTTGTTAAATCGCTATTTGAAATATGTTGATAGATACGGTACTAAATTAATTTAAACGATGAAATGCAACATAAGAATATTTTAAAGTTTTACAATTAGGTATAGTTTATTACTATATAATTTAAAAAGTTTATTTTTACGAAAGCTCTTTGTTATTCTTAATTTCTGTTTTGGGAAAAGTAAAAATCATGATATTCATAAACAATGTAGATATCAAAATCGATTCAGTAAAATCTAAAACTCTTAAACTTTACCCTTTTATAAAGGCAATGTAGATAAATTATAAAATAAAATTCTTTCTCCATTTTATTTTCGAACTTACGGAGATTTACATTTAAAAATGATAATGTTTGATAAAAGCGTATGTCCTTTATATTTATTGCTGACATGTTTGACCATTTTTATGTAAATGTAAAGCCTTTGTAATGGTGATTAAACGACAATATTGCGGTCAGCGCTTTAACACGACTTCCCTTTGTCTTATTTGTAGAGGTCCGTAACCAAAGCACGGATAAACGGACCATATATTTTTTCATCAAACTCGTGAGGAGGTACCCTATGGATAGGCCTTTAAAAATTATATTGAGCGAGAGAGTTCTAATGTGGAATAATTTGTGTCCCCCTCTCTCATGTCACTTCTTAAATGAGGGAATGATAAGTAAAATATTAATTTATTATGACGTACATTACCAAGCATACTTCCACTGAAAATTGTTTTTAACGAGATCTAATAATAAGTTTTTTATACACATCGATCAAAGTTACAATGAGCTACAAGTAGTTATATTAAGTAATCGCTGCTACGGAACCCTCCATGGGCGAGGCCGACTCGTACTTGGCAGCTTTTTTATTGCTATTATACTGTATTATACATACAGAGAACATTGCCAAAATTTTAAAAAGATAAATTATGAACTGTTTTGTTTATGTTGTGTGGGTAGAAATAAAATTAAACTTAGTGAGTTTAACTTTGCCCCATTTATATGCTGTTAAGGCTTAAAATATTAGCTTACCTAATTTGAGCGCTTTTTTTAGTTATATACAAATACTAGCTGTTGCCCGCGACTCTGTCCCCGTGGTCTTTACATACAAAATTTCCCCTTTTAGTTTTCATTATTTTAAGATGTATTCTGCTATTCGGGGCGGGGACAAATCCAACGAAACAAATACCATGAATATTCGTCTAGCCGATCTCGAGTTATAAGTGTCGTAACAAACCCTCCTTTGTTTTATAGATAAAGATTATTCATTCTTAAATGGTGTTTTATTTTTTTTTGTATAATGAAGTGGGGAGACGAGCTGCACGCACTCCTGATACTGGTAAGAGAAACGCCAGCCCATAAACAATACATACGCATACAACGGCCAAAGAGTTTTTTCATGTAATGTATCAAATCTAGTTTCTCACTTGACTTTGATTACAGTAAACAAGAATAAACTTCTTCACAATTTCCCCCGCCTTATCGCTCTAAGAAGGGTCGATCGTGCCAAATAAATATTTGAAGTGGCCACTAGGTGCGGACGGGGTGAAAATAAATTGTGTCCTGTGCGCCTGATATCGATTGCCCCTTCATGTGGATAAATATGGGCCAACACTATAATACAGTAGACGAGATTTGAGCGATACGTTGGAGATGGAGATTGGAATAAGAAGATTGAGTTTATTGTACATTCAGTTATTCAGTTATATTTATGTTAGTTTTCTATTGCATTCCTGGTTGGTATGCTTTCTAATAATACTTAAATATATTAAAAAATGTCACTGCTCTAAAATATAACTTATTTTTTGTCTGATAATGGTATAACGTAGTTTCACAACATTCAAAGAGTTTTACAAATTAAAGTCAAATGCAATTTCATGAAACCGTTTTTAATCATTAGAGTAGGTAATATAATAAATCAATTTTGTACCATCTATTCAACTTGTTGCTACAAAGAATAACTGTCAAGAAATTCTGATTAATGCTCCGTTAAAATAAAATGGTACAGTCGAATTCAAACAAAAAATTAAACCTAGTAGATACCAATAAATAAGTTTTTTTTGTCTTCTCATGTTTAGAACAACATAGTTATAGAGCAGATTATGCAAATATTATTATAATACACAATAACCTCACAACATCGAGCCCATGTAGATTTTGTCAACAAATTAATATCCGGCGAAGGGCCAATTAGTCGGTACATGACATTTATACAGGACACCCTCATCTATCAGCGAGCTACCGTTTTAAATTATATTAATTAGCTTATATTCGTGATTAACGGTAACAATATATCACGTCGTTATGAACCATTGAGAAAACATTTGGCGACCGTGTACGTTATATTAATATATCTAGGGTATGAAAAGATTTGTTTTTTTGGGCGACAACTTTGAATCTGTGACTCGAAATTTGTGAATTATATTTATATGTGCTAGGTACAGAAATTTAAGGTTTTGTTAATCGAAAAAATACTATATTTCAAAGCACTGTTCATCTATGAAGACTCTGGTCACGGTTCTTCTTGCTAAAAACAAAACACGATAACGAAATATCCACGTCTACGCTATACTTCTAAGTTTTCCTACATAAACGCTAGATGGCGTTGCGCTCAATTTTAAATCTACCTTCAATATTTCAAGCTATTTCAACGCTCGTAAAACACTCCTAAGTGACGCTCACACTCTGACGCATTCAATAGAATTGTCTTCGAATATCACCTGTCACTTATTTTCGAAGCGTGCATTTGAATTGAATTGAATTGGTCCAGATTGTTCGATCAGCGGGAAATTGTATAAGCACTGCACGATAAGTGCACGCCCGCGCTGCTCTGAGAAATCAATAATAAATTATATATTATGTTCTATTAAGTTGTAGTTTTTAAATAAGTCTTGTTATCTATAAATACGATTGGCTCAGAGATTGTAATGAATCTACAGATTCCAATTAATGTTAAATCCATTTTATCACTTGAGACATACCTTCTATTAGTCATAACATCCTAGTACTTTCTAAAGAATTGGTAAAGAAATAAATACCTACTACTTAACAAGCCAATAAATATAATTTGTCTCGTGCCATTTCAAAAGTTTATTTAACTTAATAACTGAACCGTGAGACATAAATTAGGAACATGATACTATTCCAAGATTATCAAATAATATTGATAGATTTATACTGACAGACAAATGCATAACTCATTTGAATAATATCCTTTCACAAATGCAGCAAAGTGTAATAATAGTAACGTTATTATGAAATCATTGAATTATGTGATGTGGTATTATACCCTAGAACTAGCTCTGCCCTGTGGTTTTTTCTATGAAAAAATCGCTATCAGTGTGGCCTCTCTGTGACATTTCACAATACTGTAATGTAATAGACGCTGCTTTGAGTGTGGAAGCTACATAATTATTGCAAAGTTTTGTTAATAACTATTTAGTAGGTTTTGTTTGATAGAGATACATCCATACATACTCACACAATAATTGTTTTCATCTATACTAATATTATAAAGAAGTAAAGTTTGTGTGTTTGTTAAATTGTAAGGGATCTACTGAACTGATTTTAAAAATTAAATATATTAATTTAAAAGCTATAACAAAATACAACTCGTGTGTTATAAACTAGCTTAGTTTTAAATCAAGAAAATAAAATACGCTAGCAGTTAGTTACACAATAAACTAAATTGAAACAAACTGGACCATTAAATTGAAACGCGCGCGAACACAATGATGTATATTTTGACAGCTGACAGTTGACGTTCGGCGGTTGGCGGGAAATCGCCACAGTCCACAGATAATATTTGTTTAGGTTGGAACATATTCAAAGAGGCGGACATTGTCTTAATTCGACCGTGAGTTTCTTGCAACAAAAATATTTCATTTGTTTAAATGGGAAATTTTTATTGTTGTTTTTATGAACTGCCGATTAATGTGGGTTTTACGCTTCGGGGCAATTGTTAAGCATTTCCGTTCCATAAACAGGTTAATGAATTTTATTAGCAGGAATTATAAATAAAACATTAATTATATATTAGAACAACTTTCATTAAAGCGATGTTTTTAGGCAAAGGTAATGGGAAATAAACATACATACATTGTTATAATAAATAGAATGTTATTATTAAGAAGTTAATGACATTTTAGAATAATTTACATAATATTACGTATTTTAACTGTTCATGATTTGAACAAAAAATCGCATTTAAATGAACGAAGAAGAAAATAAAACAATTATCACCACAACGCAATCAATGGTCAATCACAAGCGTCACCACAGACCACAAAACTGTAGTTGACTCGACAATATTAGTATTTTACGTTTACATTTTACTGATGATTTACTATTCTGTGGTCAAAATGCCGGCAAAAGAACCCTACACAAATATTTACTTCATGTAAATTAAGAATAATTTTGAACTACTTTTTTTTAAACATATTTCCGTAAGAATTGTTTATAGTGTACCAAATTTTAAAACCGTTCTTAACCTAAAATGTCGACTTTAAATTTCCATGGCCATCTACAAAATAAACAAAAAAAGTAGAAACGATCAAAGCCGCGTAGAATATTGCAGATATTTTGGAAGGCATGGATCAGTGCGGCCGGGAATGAGAAGAAAATATTATTTCAATTGCTTCCTAGCGATTAGGCGCGCTTTTGATGTTACGCGCGCCGCCGACCGTGAAAAGTACCTAATACACAAAAAATAAGGTGAATACTGGATAAATTGTGGGCTTACCGACTTTATTGTGTATCAATTTATTCAACTGTATTTTGTTTTATAAAGTAATGGAAAGTTTCATTTAACATGGAATTGTTTTTTTTACTCAAAGGTAAAATATGCGCGAAGACAAATTGTTTGATTTATATTTAGATATTTAAACTGTCTTAATTCTTAAAACTTTTTTACTAATAATACATAATATACGTAGGACTCCTAGCATACTATACAATACATTTATTTTGTGATGCATGTTAAATCGGATGATCTGATTCAGCCACTATGATTCGTTTTTAACGTTCTTACTAATTTTATAAATAGTGTTAATTAAGTCATACTAAAATTACGCTGAACTTCTTATCGATCATTTTTATTTCATTGCACAATATGTTTCTTAATATTCTAATACTTACGCAAATAGGTACATTAAAAACTTTCGTATCGAAAATTGTTGAACACCATTATAAGCTTTTACCTTAAAATAAAAGAAAAATAATTTAATATAAGCAGTAAACGGCAGTAAAACAAATACCTTTAATCGAAATATTGTTTTGGAAGTTTTTTTTTAACTTTATATAAAAACAAATAAATAAAATTTCTTCACACGTTATAACTTACATAATATAACTACATACCTACCAACATAAAGCAATACTCATCTCAGTAGCACAAATGGCATAGACAAAAACTAAAATAGCTCGAGGAAGTCCCATAGTGTACACTGCACAGTGAGGTAACCTGATCTATTGCAGAGAAGTGAATGCTGAATAAATACAATGACGGATGGACGGTCCGACCGTCTGCCGAGTGCCGGTCTCGGGTTGCCGTAATGCGTTGACCGGAGTCGCATCAATCACGAATGTCCGGTAAAGTCTATACTTTTTGATAGGACTCAATTTTAAATAAAAATGCGTGTATTGCTTTTGTTTATATTATGTCACTAGCGACCGGCCCAGGCTTCGCTCAAATAAAGTATGTATGCATGTATTATGCATATAAACCTTTCTCTTGAATCACTATATATTAAAAACTGCATGAGAATCGGTTTTTCGTAGTCAGATTTAAGCATACATTTTGTATGCTTAAATCTATAGGGGCAGAGAAAGCGAATTTTTTTCTATGAAGTGATGAGGGTCATCAAAGCACAAGGATTTAAAGAAGTTTTGACAATATTTGGTACTACCACATTCAGGCAGTGAGATTTATCGTAAGATGCCATTAATTGATCCCAATTTTCTGTGAGAACAAGCGGCCTGGCTTGATTTTGTGTAATACCTATCGTTGTCGTATTTGTATAAAGGAAGTAAAACTATCATTTTCCAGCCACTACTTAAATAAGTCAACCCGAAGAACTGGTTAACTATCACCTATTAATTTAATTAAGGAATCCTAAAGATATTGGTCTCTGCTCAATTAAATCTCTATCACTGTGTAACAAATTCTAATTAAATAATTAGTATAATTTATATTCAAATCTTAAAATAAAGTTAAATTATATACAAGTTATTATTTGCTAAGAAAACAATGCTAAACTTCTAAACACTACAGGCATGATGAATAGATAAGTTCATCAACTAATAGGCAATGTCTGTACAGCGCAGACAAGGTCACTAACGAGACTCAGCGCTGGCTCTAAGCTGCTTAAAGTTAATTATAAGTACATACAAGCAGACGGTAATGAGATTACCAACAACGAAACTTCGGACAACTTACGCATGTTAGTTTCACAGTGAATCACGTAAACTACTCGGTGAGGGGACTGTTTGATACTTCTGATCATCGATTTTATAGGCGTTACTATTTTGTTAATGCTCATTTGATTGCCAAATAAATATGCTCATAATTATTAATAGCTAAGTAATTCAAGAATGTGTTTAAAATATATTAGCATATTTCCTAATGCAGAAGAAAATTTCCTAAATTTCTTAGCCTACAAGGATTTTCCTTCTAAGTGAACAATATCTGTCAGCATCATTACAATGATTTAATATCTGATGCTAACAGCAGCACCGTCTATAGGCAGTAAACACAAGCTTCGCCCCCTGTAATCTATCTCGTTTTCTTTTCAGAATTATGAACTTTATTATATTCTATTGTTCGCCCTCCGCCTCGGCCGCGAGGCACAAAATGTTCTCCAAAGTCCAAATATGCAACAAAGATACTCGATTTTCAAAACTTCGGTAAACAGATTTGCGTAACTCGATAACCGAAGGGCTGAAAGTATTTAAGAATATTATTATGCTCAAACCGTCCGGGACATTTATCCAGACCTTTCGGTTATTCCGTTAGTTCCGATTCGATTTTCATTTTATGCAAAGTACGATCCAATTTTGCGAGCGGGTTGACGGGACCCCGGATTAGAGAAGTGACTTTTATTACAGACCATTCTTCCGGGGCCAAACTGCTTTTGGGGAGAGCTTTTGTTTTTTTTTTAACTTTTGAGTTTGTCAACAACAGTGTTTTGTCGAATATATTTTCTTGAATATAGGTCCTATTATTATACTTGTATCTTATTTCCACAATAATATGTAATAATAGTTTGTCAGGGTATATCTACTCGACAAGTGCAATAAATTCCTTACACGGAAAATATAAAAAGTTATTGACAGTTTTACACAGGTGACGACATAGAACACGACTATTATATTACGTATGCATCCTAATTATTGAATTTTTCAATACGTTTTATTCATTCAATATAAGGGTTTTTCGTCAAATAATATATACGTATACACATTATATACTTTTATAAAATAAAACCTTTGCTAATGTTGAATATTTAAACATTAGCTATTTGTAACATACGACGTAGCGCAAACGATTATTCGCATTTCCCTCGCTCGGCTCTATAGGATTTTATTAAAGCGCGTAGGGTCGGAGGATAGTGGTTCTTCCCGGCCTGACGTTAAACGGTTTTGGGCAATGTTTATAGCCCCAAAGTACACAATAAGTGAGGATGTATGCGCTTATGATGGTAAGGGAACTGAAACGACATTGTTTGCTATCAACCAAAATAAGCTACGGCTGTATAAAATATATTACGACTAACTTTTTCAGCATATTGACTTAGACAATAATGCAATAATTTCTAAAACTGAAAAATTTGTTTGTATGAAGACCCCAATCTGAAAATACGAGGATGACTGAAAACAATCGTTTATACGTTTATATCTCAAGTATAAATATTCCAAATTTAAAAACTATTAATTATCTACATAATATTATATATTGTTTAACGTCTAGACAATTGTTTCAAGAATATTTGAATGCTAAATTGATATGTTTTAATTTTTGACTATATACCTAAATGGCAACGACTATATTATAAACAACAACAAAAAACCGGATATAGAAAAGCCAACGGACCTGAAGTAAATTTTATCAATGTGGTTCACTGAAGGTTGTCTTTCGCATTTCATTATTTCTTTTCAGAAAATTTTTTTCAATATAAACCGATACATATAAGTCTCTGTATCTTCACACATCATTACCTCCCGATGCTATATCTCCATACTCCGGCGTCGCGCGGGGTCGTTGTGCACACACCAACGATTATGTATGGCTCATTTTTGTCAAGCTTTTATAAAGATATTGAACCATGAATTGACATTCAGTCATTTTTGTGTTAGCGAGAGATACAACAATGGTCCTTTCATTCCAAAATGTTGAGGAGATTTTTCCCTGTTTAATGTTTCGATAGTAAATTGTTTTAAATCGCAATTTATGAAGCCGAAAAACATGTTTGTAAAATTTTTGATCAATTTTACCGAATTCGTGTTTATCGCTGAGAGGACAACAATGAATACACAAAAATTATTCCGGAATCAGGCTAGACTCAAAACAAACTGTTATTCGACTTAATATTACAATCTACTTATTTATTTACATTAAACAACGTTCCAGCTTAAAGCAGTAGCTATTTTATTAAGCCATTAAACAGCTTAATTGACACGAAGTATTCAAGTGCTATATTAACGGTTGCTCACCGATAGTACGGTGATAAAATTCACTAACCCTTTGCACTTTGTGGCATTTATAACCAAAACAGGCTTAATGCTTGGACAAAGCAAAGGTCGTATGCTAATAACAAATCGATGAAAAGTTTCCACGCGGTTTTGGACTTTATGTTGTGGTGATAAGAAAGAAAGTGGCGTGCGGTGTTGTTGTGTAGAAATGCGCAGCTTATCTGGTGTAGTGTTCGGGCTTTCTTGCTAATCATTGGGCAGACACGCTGTGGAAGGCAAAGAGTATCCCATGGATGTGATTGTATTTTTTTTAATATAAGATTCTAAAAACTATAGATAGCTGTTCAAGTTTTGAGATGAAGCCCTTCTATTATAATAGTTACAATTTGTTCTAGAAGTCCGTAAAATATAAATATTTTATTATTTGTAGTCTCTGAGATAATTTTGTCGAGTCATGGCATGTTTTAAATCGTCTTGTCTAAATACACTTCTGTGGTAGCAAAGTTACTTTGCCATCAGCCTTGGATAAGGTATTAATGACATTTTGTTTGAAACTCAGACTTACAGCGTTTTCCAATTACAGAGCATAGTGCGAAATTTCGATCAATGTCAAATTAAAGAAAAACATTTGTTAAATTTCTGTCACTGTAATTGCACGCGTCCAGCGAAAGCACTACTTAGTACTGTTGAGAGTGCTTGATATATGAATAAAGAAAAATGTAGTTGAAACATATAACGCTAAGCATTATGCCGCATAATGCGCTCTAGTGCTATAATCGGAAAACGCTGAGTACCTACGTTAAACAAATTTGAAGGAAACAAAGTAAACGAAACAAACAATAAAATAAAGAATAAATAAGTAGTGAATCTTTGTCCGCTTGACAGCGCTAACGAAGCGGCCGCCGTCCCGGGATTAGCCGCTATCTGGCTATCTCGCCAGGTGCCGCTAATTGCGCCTCATTACATCATGCTATTTTTCTTTTAAGCTAAATAACACAATTTCACTTTTAGCTACGTTAGCATTTAAGAGTGCCAACGTAGCCTTACGTAGCGTTACCCTTAAAAGGTTTCTAAGGATTATATTTCTATAATAATCTCTAGTAAGATTTGCAAAAGTTTGCAGAAAAAAATATTTGAACCTTTATAATATAAGCAATAAGTATAAGGACGAAAGTTCATTACGCGCCAATAAAGCACTTCCAGGTCAAATTGTAGGTTCGAGTTTGGTGCGACATGTCCTACATTTCTGATTAATGTGAAGCCTACGGCTTGAGGAAAAAAACATCTATTAGGGAAGAAATTTTCAAACTCAATTTAGTGGACCTTCAAATTACCTCCTTGAACCCTACATACCTCATTATAATAATAGTATATATTGAGACAATTGTGAATTGTGATACATAGCGTCGCATCGCATTAAGCAAAACACTGCTTTATCCTGTAAATCTTCGCATCTCCGAAAGCTGTTAACAAGAAATCTAAATGGCCCACCAACCAGATAAATCTTGTAAGCGCCAAGATTCCAGTGTCCTTGCTAAATGGGTACAGTGGAAAAAGCGGGTTTCTCCTGCTAAAGGGGGGGGGGGGGGGGTAAGGGGTAAAACAAAGGTAATTAGAACGTTTATCTGTTGCAGGTGTTGCTAATTCCCTCGAGATATGGCTCGGAAAAATGGCCTTACAAATTAAAAGATTTAAACTCGGCGCAAGCACTAAGTGATAATTAGTTTTCCAAGAACTTTTTCGCTGGTCTGTGTGAATTTAGACCAGTTGTTTATTGTTGTCGAAAAAAATATTTATTGGATATAATGCAAAGAAGTGTTTGAAGTGTGTTAAGTATAATAATTTTTATTAGATTTCTACGCTATCCTGGATAAATGATGAGAAGGTTTAAGTGGTATAACGCCTAAGGATATTTGAAAGGTTGCTAAACTCACGAATGCTTTGCTGTTCTTTAAATGAGATAAAATAATACACCGGCTTCTGGCCTCTACCCACCGTATGAAACGCAATAACATCTCAAACGAGATGAAATTACTAGGCTTATTAGTGGTATCTAATGTTAGCTGGTGCGATTCAGCAAACTACTAAAAGAAATGCCGAAACGTGATAAGCAAGTGCTAAGTATTCAAACGAATCCAAAAGAGATTTCAGGGCGTGAATTTCAAATATAATGTTCACGTTTGATCTCCATCACAGGAAGTTTATTACTGGAACGTTTTTCAGACGAGATAGCAAAGAGGAGCCGTATAATACTTACGAAACATTAAAAGCAGCTCAGACATGATTACGAGACGCACATGGGTTGAATTCGTGACGTTCACGAGCCGGGAACGGAATGGTTTGCATAATTTTTGCGGATTTGTAGGCGGAGCTTGATACTAGCCGTTATAAAATTATTTTTTTATGTAGGAAAGTTTGTTTAAGAGTAGACTGTTTGATTTCTTTACGTTATTTAGTTAGGCTAAGGTTAGTTTAAACTTAAAACTACAAATTATAATTTTAATGTGAAAAAACAGTTTCTGATTGTGTAGTAACATTAACTAATGAGAAGTTAATTAATTAAGTGATTTTAAAAATTTAATTCAACATGACGTTTGCTCGTGATTTTCAAAATCAATACTGTTATTATGATCAATATTAAAATAATCACTCGATTAGTTGTTCTAAAAGATTTAACAATATTAGATTGACAGGTCACAATATTATAAAACTCGCGACTTAAATTACTAAATTCTCCTCCCCCCACCCTATTTTGACACAAAAGAATTTAGAGCATTTGCAAAGCGTGGGGGGGGCTTAATAAACAATTTCCGTGCGTCGCGTCACGTCCGTTATTTATATTCAAATGTAGCCACAGCGGGAATCGCTTTTTGATAGCTGTAATTACACACGTATCATTTTAATTGTTTCTGTGTGTTCGCTTACAGCGCTTTATGTCGTCGTGTTGTTCGGCTTTGACGCCGCGCTTTTAATTTGAAATACTAAACGAGATTTCACACGAGGGCGGGCTGTGAGCTATGACGCATTTTAATAGCGTTTCTCTTAATATTTAGGTTCTGTGGTGATCGACGTCATTTCATTTTATATGACAATATGTGTGTAGGTATGGTTATTAACTAAAAAACTTATGATCGAGATCTGGTTCGATGTCGAAAGGTTTCGTTCTCGTGTAGACAGGTCTGATTATAAAAATAATACTTTCTTCTCTCCTTCTCTTTTTTTGATTATTTAATATACCATAACATGAGAACTTAAACCATTTAAACATTACTGACACTTACGTAATTATTTAACTGTTAATCATTCTTTAAGCTTATATTATGCGCTTTTGTTTACCAGATAATCAGTCTTTGGAAATGTTTGAGTATAATTTGTCACTCGTGAGGTTAGCCAAGCAGTGCCGGGTAAGTTGTTTGTTCATAGTTGCCGGTTGTCGGTTGCCGGTCACTGGGCACACACAATAGTGATAAAGTGATCAACTTGCTGATACGGGTTTTGAGGTGACACTATGCCGGGTTGTCACTTTGTAACTTAAAGTTTTGTCTACACTTTATTTCTTGAATTGTAAAATGCTTAAGTTTCTTTGTTTGTGACGTCGCATTAAATTAAAAAAACAAGATTGTTATAGAAAGGTATTGAAAAAATATTAAAAAGAGAAGAAATCACGAGATCATATTTGACGCGTATAAAATCAGAAGCGAAAGAAGCTTATTCACGTATATTCTTTCATTCTCCTGCTTTCTTGCTTTTTGCGAATGTCTATAGACAGAGGTTCGCTTATCACCCACTCACCCAGGGCCACTCAGTCACCATCAATGAAATAAAATAAACTTGAGAGGCGTGAAGGGACACTCGGAAGGAATTAAGTTCCATTAGATTAATAACTGAAAAAATTATAGTATAGTTTTAATTTAAATATGGAAAGACGTGACGAAATTAACTAGCTTGCTTTGTATAAGAGAGAGAAATACTCGCACGCCGCACGGCTTACAACGTGTCGCAAATTGCAAAGTGTCGTTACAACTTTTGGTCATGATTTTTTTCCGTCTAATCCCCTTTGAAACGAGTGATAAGGAACTTCGGTCCAAAGACTTTTATAATAAATCCGAACGAAGCCGTGCCAGGACTCTAGTTTAAGATGTAAAGTAGGTACGTATATGAGAGGCGACGATATGTTGGCCATCGCCGGGGGAGTTTTACAGTAATTGACTCATGTCTTATGCATGCCGTGCTCTGTTTAGCCGCGATCTTATCATTGGAAATGTATGTTTATATGTGCATATCTCCAGTTTGCAATACCTATACCTATAGTTTAGCGTATTTTATTTATATATCTATATATGCTTTCTCTCAGTTCGTATTCTTTCAGTTTCGGGCAGTTTGTTCATTCATATTTTAACTGTTTTAAAATATGAATGTAGGTAAGTGCCTCATTTTATTTTTTCATGAAAATATAAATGTTTCATTATAAAATTCTTTTGAGTCGGTCTTCGATAACACTATTAAATGGTTATTAACTACAAAAGTATATCCATTTAATATTATTATATACTATACAATATACATACAACAAAGTGCCGTATTATTAATGTGTTGCGTGTATTTCGAGAATTAATAATGAACGATAAGTTTTATTTTATGTTAAATTACAACGTTATTAACGGAATCGTTTAATCTTAAGACGACTTTTAATTTTGAATGTCTTTTTTAACGTCCTCATTTGTATATACTTTTGCAATTGAGTATATAGTTTGATAACTTCAATTATTTGCGCCGGTTATAATTTAATTTCTGTACTTGACAGTATATTAGAATTCCTTTATAATACCTTTTTTATTTCTACATTATGTGAGTTAAAAATTTATCTATATTAAGGCTTATTAGGATAATACGTCTCAAAAATGTTAAAATAATGATCATCTAAGATAATAATAACGAGGGTTATACTAATTTCGGTCACGCAACGAAACGTCCCATAAATTAAGTTATCTCGCCACGGCTTTGGCCCGCGCCCGGGGCGGCGGGACGACCAGACGGAGGTATGGGACATATTAACCATAATACTCATATGTTCAAATTATATGATAGTTTACTGTTATAAAATACTAGCTGTGGCCGCGACTGCGCTCGTTCTCATGCCCCCTTTAAACCCTTTTTAGTTAAAAAGTAAGAAGACAATACACGTTTGTTCCCGGGTAATCGAATGCAGGTCCCCCGAGAGCCGTGATTGCGAGTCGGTAACGCGATGTCATGTACGAGTCCGCCTCCGTCCCTAGAGCCTTTTTATATTTCCTTATCTATTACTTATATTATCTATATGTGTGTATGTACGTAACACACAGTTCGTTAACTACACCGCTTAGGACGTTATAGTAGCGATTTTAATAATCATTATCGTGAATCGTTCTCGTAAAATATCATTAAATGGGAACAAGTTTCAAAGACAATTCACAATGAACGACTATGAGTTCTTAGGCTTATTTGTAACAAATATTATTCCAAATGAAGATTTTGTTTTTTAATATCTTATTTTATTTTTACAGAATAATCTAGAACTGTTGAGGGGATATTTTCAGTAATAACAGCTCGTGACCTTCAAATGCCTGCAGATCTCAATGCACATCATATAATATGTCGTATTATAATTAACTCTGCCTTATAAAAAACTGCACTAAAGTAAATTCAAAATCAAAGTCAAATGTTATTCAACTAGGCCACTTTAGTAACACTTGAATCATCTACATTAAAGCTTAAGAGTTACACTTTATACAGTACATTTTTACCTTAAAAGGGAATCTATCTGTATAAAAACAATAACCTCTTTTATCGGATATCGATTGATATTATAAAACAAGTTACATTGGCAAGTAATCGAAGGCAAATCCCGAGAGCATTGTGATTGCAACTTAACCAGGTAAGGTACGCGCTTAGCTTTCCTCTAAGCTTATATTGTCTTGCTAGTACTAATATAAAGTTATATGTCTTAGAATTACATCTATGTAGGCTTGAAACAAGCATTGCTAACATTATGTTCCCTTTAAACTTTGGCGTTTAAATCAGTTAGTAGAAAAATATCCGTAAGAGGATTTCCCCTCCGAGAGTAAAAAAAAATAAAAAAAGACGAGAAATATTAAATTTGTAAAAAAGATTCGTGTGGATTTCTTGTATAATTAAAACAATGAATGTATGTACTACTAACTTGAAAGTGTATATTCACTTAAGTGTATGGAACAAAGTTTAACTATGTTATTTATTTTTATGTAGAAGTGTATCAATTTCACAGATATCGAACTACGCTCGAATAATCCTCAAGACCTAGACTTAGGAAAAAATGAGCTGATCAAATCTGTAATATAAAAAGCAATTTATGAAAATGTCGGCTCGTCCCGGGGGCCTTCCGCTCGACTTGACGTCGCAAATTGGCCGAACCCTTACATCAGATTTATTGAACCTAATAAAACGAAACTACGCAAGGTCAACGACACGTGACATTACAGCTATTGTTTTTTGCTTCAATCTTGAATCAAAAACAAAATCTATCCACGCTTTCTTTGTAACATTTTACATTTTAATTAATTGATTATTTGACACGGATTACATTCAAATCCAAGTCTGTAAAGTGGATCATAAAATCGTTATACCACAAATATAAATATCAATACAAAACAAACAAAGCGTGACAACCCTACACAAAAAAAATAAAATTTAGATTTCAGGGCGCAAATGAAAACCCTCATAGATTGATGGCGGTTATAAAAATTCCATATAAATTCGGCTAAGCCTCGCCGGGCGCGACGCTATTGTCGATAGCGGTGATATAGGGCTGTCATCCGCAATATATATATTTAAACCAATTGCGCTTGACTTATCGACAGCTGTCCTGCCTGAAATTCGACCACCACTCGTAGATTTGGATTAGATTAGAACAGCCGTTATCGATGTTATGTTGACCCTTTTTTTCAGTTCCACAGGGATTTTGGATCATACAATAGCTCAACGAATACATGTCAATGTGAAAGCAAATATAAATTACCAATAGCATAAAAAACCTTCAGTTTTCAGTTAACAATGCATCTTTATGACGTCACTCTAAGTCCATCACGGCAGAACAGTTATTTTTAAAATGTAAAAAGAATCATATTTTCAATTAATTCTTCTTATCTTCGCTTACTTTATGTGTAAAAACAATCCTCCTACTTCTCGGAGAAGATAATTCCAAAGAAATATATTAATCGGTTCCGCTGTTATAGTAATGCACATAGCAATACATTCGACGGCTCACTTTCATATTTTAAACATATGTTATATACATATATGAGATTACCGTTACACAATAAAAACGGATAGCAATATTTCAGCGGTAATATATCAGCGAATAAGCCACAACATTCAACCTGAAACAGATTGCGGTAATGAATGCTGTGTTTAACAGCAATTAAACGATTTACGTGTGTTTCACGAGTTACGACACGTGGCCGAATGTAAATTTTTCGCTCCCTATTGGCTTGTTAAACATGACCCGAAAGGTATTGTTATACGAGTACGTAGGCTTTGAAACATGCTTTTGTTTACATTATTTTATGTTCAAACAAATGATTGTACGTGTCATCTATCTTTGTATACGTACCTTTCAAAGCAGCTATCAAAGTTTCTTGTAGGATTTTCCTTATTGAATCTGCATTGCGAAGTTTTATGTCTAACCCCGTTGAATTACAAACAGGCTGAATTTATTTATGATACGTAATAAGGTCTAAATAATAGATAGAGATGCGTGTATCACCGATATCAACTATCTCTTTCCCCACAGCTTCCGAACTAAGTAACATAACATAGTACACCAATAACAAAGTTTGGGCAAATAAAGTATTCATTGCGTTGTAACGAAGTGCTGCCGATGTTTGCGTTACATTACCGCGGG
>JADANM010005714.1:9974961-10005287 GCA_026213755.1 Eurema hecabe
TCACACCCCGCCCTCACACCCCAACGTCAAATACTCGGATTATATTTGCTTAGAAGTAAACTGTATCTGCCTATCACGTGAACAAACACACATCAATATTATAGCATAGTTTCAAGTTACCCGTGTAACGTGTTTACGTATTAAATATATAATATAGCTTCAAGCAAGTTGTTGGCAGTTCTTGGTACACTGCTACGTACATAGAAATTATTTATTTAATTTTATAGACTGATAAAATAATTTTTAACAAAAAATAAACCGACTTCAAACTAAAAAGCAAAAAATAAATTTGCTTCCCACAAAGTAATACGCATTTTCATTTAGTATATAGAAATGATTCAATAGTTATTTTATAATTTAGACGTCGGTACCAAGTAAATGCTACAACAATCTATACAATATCGATTTAACCAAACAAACACTTATTGTTTTACTTGACACCGACTTCTAAATTATAAAATAACTATTAAATCATTACATACTAAATGAAAATGCGTATTACTTTGTGGGAAGCAAATTTATTTTTTGCTTTTTAGTTTGAAGTCGGTTTATTTTTTGTTAAAAATTATTTTATTTTACAATTTTTAGTGGTGGATCGATCAATGATGCTTCTCAAATGAAGAAACGCCGGTCACTTGAGTCGGAAAGTGGTTGTCCTTTGTTAAATGCTGTAATTTGATGAGGAATTCCCTCAACTGTCTCTGGTCTCTATCATCAGACTTACTACAAAACTTCATTATAACGCATACGGGTGCAAAACTTTCATCGAAACAAATGAATTAAGTCCAAACACAAGGTTGCTACTGTATACCGTTGAGGAGGTCTTTACGCTATCCCACGTCTTCAGAATCAGACCCCTTATGGTAGACACAACCAATCTAGATGTAAAGTCCTTATCAATACAAAATAATCAAGCCCAAACACAAGGTAGCTACTATAAATCGTTGAGGATTTCCCTCGACTGTACCTTGGCTCCATCAACACGCACTAGTCGCCCATGCAAATTTTGAAAGTTCCCCTCGATTTCTCTGGTTTCCCATCATCAGATCCTGACTTCCTTAAAATGGGACCACCTCGAAGACATTTCCTTTCCAACAAAAAAAGAATCATCAAAATCGGTACATAAACGACGAAGTTATCGGTGAACATACATAAAAAAAAAAAAATTATACATACAGACGAATTGAGAACCTCCTCCTTTTTTTGAAGTCGGTTAAAAATAAAGAGAAATTATTTATTCGTTGTGCGTTTTCATTGAGCTGATTGGCTTGAGGACCAAGACTGAAATTTTCTACGTATTCGCATTAAGGAAAGCTAAATTGAGGTAACCAATCACAAATGTACATGTTATATTTTCTAAGTTTACTTAAGTCCCAGTTTCTGAAATTGTACTCAAGAACTAGGAAATCTTATTACATATTAAAACAAGCTTTTAAATTGATTAAAACACGTTACATTCACAGTCACGTCGGTAGAGAGATTGAGATTGATTATAGAAATGAAACTATACATTTATGATTTTCTTATTTTACCATTTTGTATTAAATCTCACTTGAGTGAGTGATCAACGTCGCCCATGAAAAATCATGTATGGAGTTGGTCAATCACCACCAAACGCCCCTCTAAATTGGCAACTGTGTATCAGAGTTTAATTCTCACAGTAGTGCAATAGATTCCATATAATATTTGTAAAGCCGATTTACCGGCGGGTCGTTACGGCCGCGGTTAGCGCGACATTTTGTGGGCTAAGTCGCGGATTCTATTACTGTTGACTCCTTGGTGCTATCTAGACCTTGTGACGGCTAAGCTGTATTGGAGTGCTTATACGAGTAGTTTTATTGTTACGATTTGGGACTTAACATAAAAAATGTTAGTGTTATTGAATTTTATATATAATCATATGTGTCAGTGCACATGGTATTTCTTGAGCATTAAGAAACTGGTAAAACTAAAATATACTAAGTTCCAAATTATTAAGATATCGATACATTCTGTCGACATTTTTCGGAATGAGCCTTATTATTTTAAAATCTGAATCAAACTTAAATGTCTAAAAGCACTCTATATCGATAAAATTCGCTTGCACCCGCTAGAACTTGCTTTCATTATATTTAATTACTCATATTTAAAACGCCAAATACTTATAAATAAATCCTTTGAAATATCTTAATCTGCTAATAAAACAATTCGACATTTCATTGGTAAGTTCAGTATACAAATACCTATTAAACATTATTTGCTTACACTAAAATACACATAAAATTTAAGATACCTTTTTAATACATTTTTTGTAGTTATTACATAATATATTATACACGGAGTCGGAAATAGCAAGCTTCTAAACCAGTGTTCAAAGTACCGTTTCAGTGTTTATACCAGAGAGTGCCACCAGTCACCACAAAGTACTATAAAGATTTACAGAACTGCACGAGCTAATACATTGTATGGAATATTATAAAAGTGTCTGTAGCCGCGGTTAATGTGGCGAGAAGGGAGCTTTATTAGTGTTCCAAATGCTTGCGATGCGACACATTAATCCGATGATGGTGTATTGCTCTATGATCTTAATGTCTATTTTTTATGTTAAAATGCAGTAGTTTTTGTTTCTATAACGTCTATACAGACAGACAAACAAGCACTATTGATTTGCCTCGCGGTTTTACTCGCGTAGTTCCCGTTCCTGAGGCATTACCGGGATAAAAAGTATTCTATGTTTTAATCCAAGGTATCACCTACCTACATAAAAAAATTTCAACTTAATCGGTCCAGCCGTTTTTACGTAAAAGAAAGATAAACATACAGACGGACAGTATGTATGTACATTAATAGGTATATAAGTTCTAATAGCATGTTTTTTAATAAGATGGGAGAGAAAAATTTACATTCTTATGAAAGAGATTTCGCATTAAAATTTTAATGTAATATTTTTAATTTAAGTGTGTATTTAAATAAAAACATTGAAGTCTATTCCAACCGCTGCTGCCTTAATTAGAGTCTCCGTATAAATGTAATCGCACAATACGCAATTTTCCCACCGTGGGCAGATTCACTAGTTCACTTGCTCCGGACCAATTTAATATTTAAATGAGTGCAGTCAAATGAGCTTTAATTAGACAACGCGGAACTGAGGAGACCAGGGGGGTGCGGGGTAGCGGGGAGGAGAGGGGACAGTGGGGAGACAGGGGAATAGAGGACATCTGGCGTTTAACGATATTAAACAATTATGTTACGTATCATTTAGAAAGGCGTTTTGATAATCTCTCCAATTAGCACAGCTGAAATTGTTTCTCCAGTTTTGAGCTTAAATTCAAATGTATATTTCGTATTCTCGGTATTGCTCTGTTCTGTTTCAATTACCCTTTATTCTATTTATGTCTTTAATATTTAATATTTAGATCATGACCTTTTCAGACACAATGTAACAAATATATTTCAGCAAAATCAACAACTATGTTTATTTGAATAGAAATTTGAGACAAGTATAAATAATTTTAGAGGGTTCTTCGTATTCCTAATTTTAGATCCAAAAGCGCCCTGTGTCCCCTCAGCCAGTTTGTTAAAACGCGTGCTATGGTCACTAGTTAATTTACATAGACTTAGTTCAAACAAAGCTGAAAGATCTCGATCCGGAACAACTTCATTAAGCTATTAACGGATTCCAAGATACTATCACACAGAAATAGACACGCTTTTAGATTTCATTTAGTTATTAAGGCTGTGAGTGAGATAATGAAGTAACGATTTAATAAAATTATACTTATGATGTTTGTTGTCAGCGTTATAAAATTATATTTTACATCAGATTCAGTTAATTCTACAAATTGCTATTCGAAATCGTAGCCATGTAGTAGGAACCGTGGGAGAAGGGCAAACAAACATAATGTCCTATTTACAATATGAAACTATAGTTTCACTAAACCAAGGATAAGCGAATACATTTGACACCATGAAAGTGAAGTAGGCGTAACTTCTCTTAGTAGTTGACACAAAAGGCCCTGTAAGCCTTTTAGTTCACAAAAATAACGATCAAATATCTGTGTAATGTGATATAATATTGCGTTCCTCGTGGGCTCACTTTTTGTGTTTTCACGACGCTAGCCTAAAAGCCTTTTAAATGTACAGTCGAGCACAAAAGTACAATTAACAGTAGGTACAAAAGTTTAATCTTAAATATTGCAATTTCGGAGCAATAATTAATGTTGTGAAAATTACTATCGAAGTAATTAGAGCTCAGGTAACTTGTAATTTTTAATGTGTTAGACTTTTGCAGACGTATGTACAATGTACATGATAAATAAAATAATCTGTATTATTTCGTTCTTTTGTTATTACTAGAGTTGTAGCTCCTGTACAAATAAAAGTAAAAAATAATGAGTCAAAGCGGAGGATTTAGTTTTTTAGCAAAAAAGGGACATACCTCGTAAGCCCTTCGCCTCGAGCTACAACGTAGAACAATGTAAATCTGACATTACTGGTTTTGTTTTTCTTTAATAAATGAGATGTATAATATTTGTTATTATTATTATGTAGGTAACTGGTTTTGATCTCAATATTGAAATAAATAATATATCTTTGCGCGACTGTTAAGAAATAAAGCCTCTATAATATTTTCGTATAAAATGCTTTTATTGGATTTTATTACAACATTTGCCTTTTTACTCTTTCTCTATCCGGCAATCATATGCTCGTACTCTAGACTACCTACTACACACACCAACATAAATATGAGTATTTATTTCTATTGTAAATAAAATATGTAAATTATTCCGAGAACTTGACTCGAGCTTAGAGCACTTTAACAATTAAACTCTAAGATAAAACTCAACCTTTATAAGTAATTGATACAATAAAGGTACTTCAAGAACAAGTGCTACATTAGAAATAGTCCACTTTCCTCAGATTAGCATCTTTAATCGACAGAGCGGTGGGCGTGTTCACGTCCGATCCTTTGCATATTCATGAAATTATTTTCGCGATCTGAGACCCGGTTACTGGGTGGTGAACTATTTATACTGCAGAGCTCGTATCTACATTAAAGTCCATATAAATATATTAAGAGGACCAGTAGCGCTGTAGGCGTATATTATAATATCTGAATTAATTTTCATTTGTTAGTATAACTAAAATATTCTATTTATTTTATCTGTAAAATTGTAAGTTCATAGAAAATAATATCTTATTTCAAACATTACATTCCTAGAATAAAATGTCTTAAGACTCGCAAAGTATTGATTTCTACTTATAATAATATCCATTCAGTACATTCAGACATTACTTTCTACAACCTCTATAAAACATTATAGAGATCAAATATAAAGGGAACATTTTCTTATAGCTACTTTAGTAACTTTAACAGTAAACAAATCACTTGGAAGCAAATAAACACTTTTATTGTTATTTGTACTCAATAAACTGTTGCCCAACGGCGCGACTAATATCGAGGTGTAAACTATAATCTTGCAGCAATGTACACCCATAAAGCCTCCACTTTATGCGCCATTGTCTCTCGCCTGGGTTCATTTGACGTAAATATCGTGTATTTGGTTAGTTGTAAGGTAACGAAATGTTGATTTAATCGTTTTGAAAGTTTGTTTACTGTTTCAAACGTATACTAATAGTCTTAAAAGGGGTTTCGTATTTGAGGAACTTTCGATTTACGTACTATGGATTTATAAGCATGAGGAATCCCCTTGTTTAAATAAACAAATGAATATGCGGGTGGAACCTTATTAATATTGATGAAAACTTTAAAAACGAACAAATATACTTTTCAGTTTTATAAACTTTTGATTGGGTTGGTTAAATATCTTCCATAACATTAATGTATGCAGTAACGATTTAAGATAACACAAAATGTTACGATTATAAAACCGAAATCGGACCGCAAACAAACCGTCTAAGCATCGCATTAGTTACATTAAAATATGTCTATCACTTTGCCCAGCAACCAAATAAATAACCACACTAACCTTAAATAATAAAGTAACTGACAAAACAGCTTCTGAAATTAAATGACTAGATATTTGACGCAGTAAACGTAAAATGTAAGTGATATTTTAGTTTGAAATACGTAACGGCATCGAGAGACACGTCACACAGTCCCGTGGAACCTAATACGACGCTTTTATAAAATTATTTATAGGCAAATTAACGCGATGGTAAGTGGTGAATATACGGCGTGTATAACGAGCTTATTATAAGAAATTTATTATGCTTATAAACATATAAATTGGTTTTGTTTTGGTGTGTGATGGTGTCTTGGTTTTATGTTTTGGTGTGTGATGGTGTTGTTGGTCCAAAAAGAAAGTTATATTTAAATATGTATATTATTGTTTCCGTACTTCAAAAAAACAGAATTAATAATAATCGATTTTATTCATTATAGAGGAATTTAGGTTTAGAAATTCCCTGAAAAGAGCTAATTAATTATTTACCTTTTTTATTGCATTAAGCATTGAGACTGAAACCATCCTCCTAATATTAACAAATGAGTAAGTTTGCAAGAATATAGATGCGTTAATATTTGGTATTTGCTAAAGTTCGGTCTGCAGAGATTAACCCTGGCTTATCATAAAGACTACGCGAATAGATACGCGGGGAAAAAATAGTATTTAATAAACATAATTTAATTTAAAATAAGGTATAAATCGCGTATCTTTACGAAGACGATTTTTTATTAAAACAATCCACCACGTAAATTAAACGGCCTGTTTATAAGAATATTGAATATTTATATTTAACTAAAAGTTTAATCTATAATTACGTTCTGTTCAATATACTTAAGTTATTGTAAGAATAAAATACGTAGAACAGCTTCAGGCAAAAGTTGGGACACGGAAAAGAGAAACTTAAATAGGCCTCCAAAAATTGTTTGATGTTTGAAGTTGAGATGAGGAATCAGAATACCGCGTCCGAGGAGCTATACTTAAGACTCAACATATTATATACTAGGTTTGCCTTGCGGGTTTTCCCGAATTGTTGGCGTCAAGTGCTTTTCAGTTTTACTAAGTAACCTTTTACCAGAATATATAGAAACAAAAGGTGTGAGTTTGAGGTATCCGTTTGTGTGTGTGTGAGTGTGTGTCGGCTATGAGATACAATGGCCCAAAGAAGTAGGAAACATATCTTTTCAACTACCTCTGGTTATAAATTTACTAGTAGAAATTAGAATACACACTAAGCTTATTATAACTTGTGAGCTAAGCTTATTCTATTATACACTAACGATTTTAATGATGCAGCCTATCGCTAAGCTTTAAATGGAACGCAGCGCAAGGACTATAGACTATAGAAATAAATCGATTAGTATTATGAACAAAGTTATTATTAACAGCCTTTTTCGCGAACTTCAGCGGACCAGGAAATTGGGTGAGAAGGTAAAATGGCGGCGGGCGATCGACGCGTACCCAGTCCTTACTAAACTTTATATTACTGAATTAGGAATTTTAGCGATTTACAATTTAAAGTCCGGTTAAATCTACTTACGTACTTGGTTCATTTTGAAATATTTTAATCCTGTCCTAATTTATCTATTTAGGCGATATTCCTTCCCAGTTGTATGCAATTATATTGAAACAATAAAGGACTGTCACGGTCTCAACAACACTGAACATACAAGTTTTGACTAACAACCTTCCACAGTAAAGCTTCGAACGCCAGCTGACGGAGTAACACGTACCGGACGAAAGATTTCATATAATTTTTCACGGAGTTTAAACGTAAATTTTCCACGTTCTATGCAAAAAACAAAATCAGGCAAAAC
Organism: Eurema hecabe; assembly: GCA_026213755.1. Lineage (NCBI taxonomy): Eukaryota > Metazoa > Arthropoda > Insecta > Lepidoptera > Pieridae > Terias > Terias hecabe. The sequence continues at coordinate 9,982,724 of JADANM010005714.1, forward strand.
AAACTTGGTAGTCACGTCTTCGTATGTTCAACTTGTACGGTGCAGTATTCATGAGGGAGGGGCGGCGGGGGAGAGATGGAGGGGAAGGAAGGGAAGGGAAAAAATGGCGGCGTGACCATAAAGTGCACCTGCGTGCTATCGGCCAGTTCGCGCCAACTTTATGTTTGAGGGAAGGTTTTTTTAAGTTTCGTTAAGGTTTCGTTATGGTGAGAGCGTTTGCTGTTACTGTTCACAAATTTAAAAAAAAATTGTAGCATGTAATTTAAAGATCACATGAACATTTAAAGATTTTTGTGTCTTAATGCGAGAGCCACTTACATATTTATTTGTTTTACATAAGTGGGTTTTTACAAAGTTCTTGAAAATCTTCGAAATTTCTGTCAATCTTAAATCTTTAATACTTAAAAATCCCTTCTCCATTTTGATAAAAATTTAAATACCATATGAGCATCAAAGAACTTAGGCCATATTTTGCTACTAAGTTGTATCAAATGGTATGACAATGCTGGGAGTGCGCCCAGCTCCAACAGAGGAGGGCATCTGTCGCGGCGACTTATCTGTGCGTTAAATCGTTAATATCCACCGAACATAATGTCGCATCGTATATAGGTACAGCCAACACCTAACACCAAAAATATACGCATAAAAAATATGTAAACATTTAATGGGTTTCAAGAACTTATTACTTTTAGCAAAGTAAAAATGCAGAATTCAAAAGTGGTCATCCAGTTGAATATATGACTGGCTTTTAAAGAAGAATTGAAGAAGGAAATCTCTTACTCTTATGTACTGTCAAAAACCATAATCGTTGGTTACACGAGTTTGGTTAGTGATATGTTCTTCAAAAATTCGCGGGCTCGCAAGAACCACGTAGCGATCATATTACAGGGAGGGGTTACAGTGTGACCATTGTAAAAAACAGTTTGTCAAGAAAACGACGCAGCTCCAAAAAGATGCCAGTCGTCGTGGCCAAGATCGGTCTGGAGGAACACACTACAACAAAAAAGTAAAAAAGTAGCATATTTTGCTATAGTAAACCTATTCAAAAACTATTGACTTCTACTAATATTATAAATGCAGAAAGCATTTTTGTCTGCGCTTTATCTTCTGAACTTAACTGAACAGAATGCGAGTAAAACCACGGCACACAGCTAGGTTTTTTAATGTTAGCTTTTAACAAACAAAAAATCCTAATGGTTGCACATATCGCAAGTGACTGGAGCCCGCCCAAACCGTGTCGGATTGAACCGGCGACCCCCGGCGCCCCGCCGGGTGGGCTGCTCTCGAAACAACACGCGTACAGTGAATATGTGAAAGTTTTATATTTGTTTTTTATTTGCACCTTATTAAATATTGGATTAGACACGTACAAGTATACTACGGTTTATACTGTATATTATAGGACAAATCAAAGCAATTCTGCTATATAAAGGTTTAGAATGAAAAGTTTTATTCTTATGTCAAGAAAACAAGAAATTTTTAATAGACTTTTTCATAATTGTACCTAATCAACGTCGTAGACGTATACATAGTAGTAGCATTTTTAATACAAAAATACATGTCAGGTTATTTAGGAAGTTTTAACCACATTCAAAACTATCAAACGCATGCTAATGTTTAAAAATTTTAACCTTCGACTGCCTATGCTCTAAAGTAAACATTTCGAAACAAAATCATATTTTATATTATTCCCACCTTCTGTTTTGTATAAACAAAACATTTTAGCTTGTACTTAATTCAATCACGGCCTTACGTTTAGGGAAAGGGCGGGAAAACTAAATTTACGCGGCAAACGACGTGACGTCAGTTAACATGGCGGCGCGGCGCGGCACACCAACACGTAATTCAATTGTACGAGAAAAAAAAAAACTTCATTACACATGGACATTTAAATTATTTATAAAATAAATCTAATTAGTTTTATTTATATATTAGGAGTAAGTAAGTATTCAATATGAGTCAATTTGTTATTGTATACTGGTGAACCCTCAATACCAAAATCTCAAATTTATTAAAGAAATATATGATTCAAAAACAAGTGAAAAGTTTATAAAGTTGTTTGAATTGGAATTTTTTTTGCTAAAAGTGCATAACAATGCAAAGTTGAAATTGTCAACGTGTGCTACGACAATATGTTACCAAGCTGTTGTTTTGTTGTATGAAAATATTTATACGTTTTACTTACTTATTATCTGTGTAGTTTAAAAATGATTGTAACTTACACTTTTGTCAGACTGGCACGTATTCACTATTTATATAATTTGATGCCATTTGTGTTTTAATTTGAATAATTTCACTTTATAATTCCACTGCGCCCTGCTTCTATATCTTACTGACTTTAAGCCTGATTCCGTTTTTTTGGATATTTATCAATCTTTATTTCATATAACCTTTGACAACACCCTTACAACCCTTTTGCCAGTTAAAAGTAGCCAATTTCAATTCTCAAGCGGTTGACTATCTGTGTACCACATTTCATTCCAATCGGATCAGTAGTTGTAGCTTGAAAGCGATGAAGACAACATAACCTTAGTAAGGATTTTCTATGCCATAATTATATTAAGACTTTAATAAATATCGTAAAAGTTTCTCAAACATTAAACACAATAAGATATACGAAATATTAAAGCGGACGAAACGATCCATCTTGTGGAGTTATTCGCTGAGGTCGCCTCTCGTTGTGATCAAGATGAATATTACATTTGAAACTCGTAAACAAGTCCCGTTGATGCAGACTCACATCGAATTACATCATATTGTCTCGGTGATTGATGGACGAATTAAGTTTATGCGATTTATATGTTTTAAATAAATTAAGAATTGGAGTTTTGAAATAAACAAAAGCTTTTCGGGGAGATAAAGGGATTTGTCTATAGTTCCTGCCTAGTTACCAACCTAGTTCCTACCTAGGTTCTAGGTGCCTACCTAGTTAGTAATATATTGAAATAAATAAGAAGATTTAACAAAAGAATGGAACGAAGGGTACATTAATTATTAATTATTGAGAAAAATTCAAAAAATGTTAAAACAACTGTTTGACTCTTAGTGATAAGAAGTCTTTATAATACCTAATTTATAATTTAATCCTTTACTTATGGTGACTTGGAAGAACTGGCTTATAGATAATAAGGCCGCCACATACATGTTGCCCAAATTCCTATAGCCTAAATACTTTAAAATTGCAAAAAGTATTTAAGAAGTATTTACATGGGACTCTTATATAAACGAAAGACATGTCGTTTCTATAGAAAAAGATAATGAAATCGGTTTCCTGCATGGACTATAAAACTGGACTTTAACTCAATATAAATACGGTTCGTAATTCCCTATTTATAAAAGAGAATATTTTGCAATTCAATGAAATCAAATTAATCGCTTGTTACGAACGAATCGAAAAGCCAAAACAGCTCGCAACTAAGTGGATATTCTTTTAATTGCAATTTATTTTCACTTTTACTAATGGCTTTTACAAATCAAGCCTCCATTTGTGCTTTGTGGAGCCTTAATGGACGCTCTTCAAATATTTGCTGTCGATCTACAGTTTGTAAGGTTCGGGTCCGATGCATTGTGTTGTGTGTGACGTCATTTATTTATAAAAGTATCCTATAACAAAAATTGACAGGATCATTCTTTTTGCTAAATTAACATAGTATATCTTATTCCTTGAGATTTTCTTCTTAAAATGCATAATTTAGTTTTGATTGTGGCCTGCATTAACTACCTATCTATCAAAACAATAATCCGTTTCTGTTTGAAGTGTTAACCACTATCTATTTTGAACATTCAAATATTATTCAGAGAGAGTAGTAGTACACCATTGATATTATTTCGATTAATATTGAAAAAACTCACAATCGGTTTAACCCTTTAAAGCCACGCGATTCTATTCAAATTAATTCATTAAATACAAAAACATATTATATATATGTAACAACATAAGAATTAAGATTATATCAATAAATAACATAATAATTAAATGCTGTAATTAAAATCATAATATAATATAAGTACATAATTTATATAGAATTTAGTCTATTTTGTTTTTGGTACGCATGCAAATTGCGCGGTATGTACTACTGTCACTTCCCCCGGGTTCGCTCGCATTTATTAGCATACTTGCGAGTCGGGCCTCCGATCGCTCAAATTAACATCTTATGGGTAAACATGCGTTTCGTGGGCCCCTGCAACGTCTTGCGGGAATAGCAGAAGATCTAGCGAAGTATTTAATAATCATTTATTCCTTTAATGCAATCAAAATTCAATACAATTGCAATTCTCAATTAGATTTGTATTAAGTCTGCTGCCTAAACTAGGCTACAAGCCCGTATTTCTGTATACGTATTTTTTTCATCAACAGGTCTTTAAACTTGCCATTTTTCAGAACATATTAAAAATAAATAATTGGTGGTTTTTAAATAGCGAAATAAAATTTGTTATTATTTTTATCTAGTATATTCAAATGCTTTAAGATTGATTGATTTAATGATATTTAAGCCGAGTTTTTAGGAGGGCTCTTAATAACTAAATTGTAAATACAAAAGATTTTTCTTTAAAAGCGATATCTCCTAAGTGATATTTCTGCATGTGGAACGCAAGCAAACATCTCCGATGCTACGCCGAGACAGCTTTTGTTATTTTGCATAAAATTATACCTGCTCCTAAGTCAATTCTGAATTTAATAGCTGAAGTAATTTGCATTTACTTTGTAAATGTGTACGTGGAGTTTGCATGAAGGGGAAGAAAACACATCCTATATCGATATCAGATTTGTTATACGCCCGAAGTTGGTGAAAAACTTCTATTATTATTCTGTTTTATCACAATTTTCAGAGCTAAAAGGAGTAAAGATTCATTATTACTACATAATATAAAACATAGTCCCTTTCTCTGTCCCTTTATCCGTATTTATGTTTAAATCTTTAAAAATATTCTCATGCGGTTTTTAAATAGATAGAGTGATTCAAGAGAAAGGTTTATATGTATAATACATGCATATATACGAGCGAAGCCGGGGCGGATCACTCGATTTATAAATAAGTAGACGCTTCTTAACTGTTTACTAAATAGTGCAATCTTTGAACTCAATACTTAAATCCATCCCATGAATTTCTGTTCTGTTATTTCGGTTTTTATGCTTATTGAACAAAAACAACCTAACAAAAGTTTAAAAGAACCTTTGTTAACAAAATTTATCGAGTCGGAAAAATATTCATGAAAACATACGTAGCTAAACGAACGAAGGTTAATTCAGAGGAGATAATAAACCTTGGTTTTAAAAAACTTTTACAATACAATACAGTATGAAGAACGTATTTAAGTTAACACACTACGCTGTTTCCACAACCAGAGGAATATTAAACTTTCTTTATATGAAAACTTAATTAAGTGAAGGTGTGACAAAGAGTTCCTAATAACAACCTTTAGTCCGGGTCTGTAACGAGATTATATGTATACATACATCGCTTCATTTTGTAGATTTAATCCGACCCGGGGTTAAATTACATTTGGTGCATTTGCGAGAACAAAGAAATCGCTGGACACACTGACGGGAGGGAATCTGATAGCAGCGTGGAGCGTTATTTTTTATGATTATAGTCTACGTCATTTGAATTTTACTCTCAGTACCCAGCGAATGACGTTGGAGTTACTTGTGTGAGCTCTCGCATTAGGAATATTTAAATGTGGAAGCTTCAACCGATTTAAGAAAACAGAAACACAGATCATAACACTGAAAACCATATCATACATCCAATAAGATGTAATAAAACTGTTTCATATGAAACTTTAACTTTTTTTACTTTCATTTATAAGCAGAAAAATAATTTAATAACGTATTATACAGTCAAATATTGTTTTAATTTTTTTTCATCACCTCTGCTAGTGTACCTAATGTAGACAATGTCCATTTAAAAGGCCTGTTAAGTATAACAGGTTTAAGAAGGTATTAAAAGTATTTAATACCTTCTTAAATACTTAAATTTTTGAGTAGAATTTGATATCCAGAATAAACAGGGAACACCAACATTGCACACAGCGCATCACTTTAGTCTAATATTTCGGCTACAATGCAAACTGCTTTATAAAAATCCACTGACTTTTCAGATTAAATCCTCGTTCGCTATGCTAAGCGCAAACGACTTTTAAAATGTATCATCAAGTAATCTTTATATCGCGACATACAATTTTAGACTCTATCCTGTAATCATATAGTTTGTTTTCAAGTTTATATTTTCTTTAGCATTGCATATTGTTGAAATATTGGAACACCACAAGACGAGTGTAAATTATGCAGTGCTTTTGAATTTGAAACCTTATATTTATAAATTTAGGGTTGAAAGTTACCGGAGGGTGTGAGCGGCGCTGAGTTTGACACTTGTCGCAGTTTCAGTTGGTTCGTTTCAGAAATATTAGAGTGGCGTCGAGTCGTGTCGGAATAAATCTTACGTTGTTTGTGATGTATCAGACGTAAGGGTGCATGATGTATGTTGGGTTCAACACCAGATTTATAATATGTAAAGAAAAGTGCTATTTACGTTATATTATATACAAATTGTAGCTACTAAGCTAAACGTTAGCGTCTCAAACAATTCTTATGATTATTTTTCAAAGTTTGTAGTTTATAATGTAAAAAGTATATTTAAAAAAGCTTACTATTAAATGTGATAAATCTATTTAATTTACTAGAGTACTGAAAAATACATTAAAAGAAATCAAAATCTGCTTAGAACTTATCCATCAATCTAGGTGTTGCCATCTGGTAGCTGAAGAGTTCAAAACAAACACTTACATAAGGAGGGACGTGGTGACGAATTGGTTGGCTGTAGCTGGGTAGGCTGGGGTCGGGCTTGCTGAGGGTCGGGAAACTCGGAGTAAACAAGTTTGTTTCGCGAAACTAATGAAAGACAGCTGGCATTGTTCTGAACACATTGCGCGAAGGAATCGCGCGGTTGCCACGAGATTGCTACGTGGTAACGTGACACACTAATGTCATTTGTCTTTTACAATACCAAAACCAGCATCATAAATACTTTTAATTAAAAGAATCATAATTTATTAGAGTTCTTTCTTAGGCAATGACCTCTCAGTACACTACATGTAAACTATTCGAAAAAGTTTATGGTATGGTAGTTTTATTGGTGTTTTTTTTTTCATAACATAGGGGGCAAGTGGTGATAGCCACTCATCAACACTCACTGAGCTTGACAGCTCAGGAGTGGGGCCGACCTTTTAAAAAGATGTACTCTGCTCTCTTCTTGAAGCACCCAAGTTAGTATAAATTAAAACTGTTCACACACACTTCTCGGTAGAAATATTGCGTTTCTTCGTTTAAATGATTATCACTGGTACTGAAGAATTTTAAAACTCTAACTATATAACATTATGCTAAAGTGACTGACTTGACTATCTACAAGTTTTCGATTAACCTTCGAACATTTCACCAACAATAATTTCTAGTAAACACCGCATTATCGTGTATCCTTTGTGTCGTTTTTGACTTAAACGTACAGGAACATAACAAATGTAGTCTGAATTCCAAGATCACTGAAATAATATAATTTTTCAAAGCAACAGAGCACGAGAGCAATATTAATAAGTGTCCCCATAACTGCGAAACATCAAGTGATTCGACTTATCATTTCTTGTCGCCTCATTATTTCGCACTTGACAGACGAATTTATAAGAGCCGCTTCAACTCTGCTACACTGCACGCGATAATATTGTTACCATTAAATTTCTATTTTTCAGATTAAATGTTATAAAATCAAGTTATAAATATGCGCAATATTTATAACTAGGTTTTATCAATGTTTAGAAAGAGAGCATCCGCTATTTAGCGTTCGATGAATCGTTTTCTCTTTCGCACGATATATTTACTGTCCGATGCCCCTAAGCAGTAAATATGAAACGTGTTTACGTTCTTGGCTTATATTATATACAAATTATACATTATAAAACGAACAGCGACGCCTCAAACTAATCGACGACACAATTACATGGTACTCTTGACAAATGTGGCATTAGTAACTTCTGTTTGTAACTTATAGTCAATATATCCTTAGCTACTCTTCCTCTGGAGGTTTTCCTCCGCTGCGTCTGGCAAACGCAGTAAATCTATCAGAATATTGAGTGCTTAGCTTGGCCCGACGCCAGGACGGCTTTATGATCGCGTGTAGCTCATAAACCACACCGTGCCTCGTGTTATTAGTAACAGGTGCTTTCTTTCGTGTGACAATTTTATACAAGTGTGGCTCCTGTCTAATGCTCTTGGCTAGGATTGATTCCTTGTTCCTTGATAGTTTATGTTTAATGCCTGTTTAACAAATATCAAACAATACTTAGTAGTAAATACTTATAGAGATAAACGATGTTAACGTCGCGCCCCGCGGTTTAATACGCATTATGCATGTCGTTAAACCTTTCCCTTAAATCACTCTATCTGATAAAAAACTGCATGGAAATTTGTTGTGTAGAATTAAAGATTTAAGCATAAATGGGGACAATCAGAAGAAAGCCACTTTGTTGTATACTATATTATTATAATAATAATAATAGAAAATGAAAAAAGACATGAAACGTGTAATAAAAAGCCTTTGTAAATTATAAATTCAAAAAAAATATGGAACAATTCAAATATTTCTTGACTTTAATTACCCGCTCTGTCTTTCCCTTCTTAATTAATGTTTTAGATTCCTTTTAAACCTTCCTCTCGTAATTAACTTCGTTAAACGTTCGAAAAATTATTTTAATAAATATAAATTAAAATTTATAAAAATTATACGGTCCGTTTTAATTAAGCATCGTTTAGTGTATTATTAATTTTATAATGAAAATAATTTGTCAGTTGAAATGTTTATGATAATATTATTGCTTGTTATTTTTTTACTACAACCGGTATTTCGTTTCTAATTATTGTAAAAGATAAAAAAATACGTTTTGTCTTAATCGTCAACGGTACATTTCAAAATTTAATCTATGTTTAAAGAACTAAAAATAAATGACGTCACGAAATTCGTACAAAATAATAAGCTACAATTTCCTGCACTGTCTTTGTTTTTCATATAAAAATGTTCACTCGTAAATTACATTCGCCGTTCATGTATTCCACAACGCACAAGTGTTCACAAACTGGTATGATATGAAACAACAACACTGAAGAAATAGCGAAGGAGCACAGTAACAATTACTAGCAATTTATCGCTCCCCGGGGAAGTAGGAGCGGGAGGAGTTGGGGGGTAGGTGGGGGGGCAGCCTGAGAGGAACGCTGCCAAGTTCTCCAGAGTTCCATATATTACTTATGACTTTTATTCTCAGTTGGATTAAAAATTTTAATGAAATTCTTGATAGCTGTGTAAGCGTATTTTATGTCGGTCACCGACCAATCGAACCGAAATTAAACTTTTTACATTATGGGTACTTGACGTAAAATATAGTGGTCAAAGTGTTTATTTGAAATATACTTATATTTGAATTAGACAGATTAAAATTGTTATTGTTATTGTTCTGACTAAATATTAGTCAGAAAGGTTTTCCTTTTCCTATCAATCTTATTATTATTATTAATCTAATAAAATTATTTTATGTAATATACGTTTTTTAGATTAGTAAAGTATTTTTGAAAACATAACCAAATTAAAAAGAGCTCAAAAAAAAATAAATCTTACCAAATAAATATTGTAGTTATTCATACAAAAAAAAATGTATATCTCATTTTTTAATATTTTATTATTTATGCTATCTACTGCCTTCATCAAAATACGCCACTAAAGAAGCGGCTGTGTTTTGAAAGATTAATAAGGAAGGTATCCGAGTAAAGCCTTACAAACAAAAGTCGTCACCGATAGTAAGTAAATCCGCGCAAACTCGGCCGGAAGTCGGAGGCTTCGTAAGGTTTCTTTAATTCGGGCCGGGCGCCGGAGATAAGGCCGGATCGAAGTTGCGATGTAAACTTCAGACAATTAAACCTTTATTTCGCGCGCGAACAATAAGAAGTAATTAGTGGAAGTCCGTCTCTCGGTTTTTTCAAGGAAAAGTTCATCGCCGCCCTTTGTTTAGGGGAATTTTCATCAATCCTCCCGATGATGGGAGGATGGCCCTCGAGAAGTCTATTAACATCAGAAGCGACTGGATGACGCTATTGAAGTTCAATTGAGTCGGCGGAAGCGCGCAATACGCCGCCGATAAACTGTGAACCAATTTAAGGAGCCATTTTTAATATCCGGCCGAGGTCGACATACTTCCCTTCGCACGGCCCTGCGAGTGTTAAATTCAATAAACGCTAGGACTCAGATCTCGGCGTTTTCAATACTCCTTATTGAGCCATTAACTGTAATGGCTGTTACAATGGAGCATTACAATTTGTCTGTCGCGATGGTGGAGAGCGGGCCGGAAGTGTGGGAACCGATTGAGGCTTATGTCGGAGGGGGAAGGTCGAGAGTCGAACGGCGCATCGAGTTGATCGGCGGATACTGTGGAGTGGTCGCGTTACACAATGTGTCGTATGTCGTATCGACGCGCGGGGCCGGCGCTGCGGCAGGCTTGCGGACATTGATTGTGTTTGGGAGCTAACCGATATTAATTTCGTTAATTGTCGCTTTACATTCGCTCAAGTGAGCCAGAAAAGCGATGCTTTACACCTACGTTGCCGCAAAATAATGACTCCATTTCCACTTGATTTCCCAATTTACTTGCACTCGATTTTAATTCAATATTAATTTACTCTACTTTACATAGATACGTTCCTGTTTTTATTACCAGTTTATTAAGACAAAACGTTATATCAACTTGACATTAAATGGCTATCTACACCTTACTTAAGCTTACCTGCTGGACAGACGCAATCAGTCACATCCCTTCTAGCTCTTCTAGAAACTTCTAGCGCTCTCTCGTCCGCCGGTGACGAGGGCCTCACCAGCAGCTCCAGCATCGACTGCCGCTCCTCCAGCACCTGGAGGCGCTGCTCTAAAAGCTGCTGCCGAGCCAGCGTGTATCCACAGCCGACCAGAACAATTACACACAAGCACACTTGCACAACACAACACCAGTTTTTACGATCCTCACTTTGGTGCCCCATTTTAAAATCCAACTCGATTCAGAATCTAGCGTCTGCATCAACCGACATCCATTCGGATTAAAATTTTCTAACTGTATTTAATATCTCACGAATTATTTTTAAATAATTATTCTTTTTCTCTTGGACTCCTAAATTTGAGCTCAATTTACGATCTCTGAACTGGGACGCAACAGTAGTCAAATTAGTTGGAGTCAGATTGCGACGCGTAGTGCGTACTGTCCGTGAAGTGTTACTGTCAGAGGCGAGGTCCCTCGGGAGAGGAAGTGGCCTGTCCGCCGCTGACGCCCTTCTAGTTGTGTCGATTGCTGACTATTGGTACCCGACCGAACACTTACTGTTAGACTTGTCATTGATAATCCAATGACTGTAGTGGCAATATGACATCTCATACGTGTTTCAATTTTAGTAAATTGATATCAAATAATTTAAATTGTATGAACAGTGATCAATTTATGAGTATTTGAAGAATATACAATTTAAGTTGTATACGAAAATTTTCACTACTAACTCTGGGAAGTAGAAAGGTTAAACCTTTCTAGTGTGTAAATCGTTATAGTGTTCTCATATGCTTTACTATAATTAAGTCATATTTAATGAAATGTCGAAATCCCAAAACGTTTCGCTTTCGCACCATTAATCATTGAATAAATATTCATAAGGCTTTGTTGCACAAACGTAAATATTAGAAATGCACCCACACCGCGACACGGCGACACGGCGACACGGCGACAATGATGGCGATTTGCATTTATATTGCATATAACTGCTCCCTGATCGGTGCGCGACCAATTACGGCTTCTTGTTTTACATTAAGACTAATGTTTGGGGAGAGATCACTATAGCGCTATTATTGCGTTTTGTTGAAAGCTTCGGATATGCAGACGCGTGTACGCGTAACTTCGACTGTACATTCGAGTGCAGAAGTTGATCAGATTCAAAATAAAAATATGGTAACACTAAACAAGTGTTTTGATGAGTGGACAAATTCATAGTATTAATTGTAATTTCCATGTACAAATGTCGTAAGCTAGCACCTCCGCCAACAAACAGACACAAAGTTCAACTTCGCTTATATTAATTAAAACATGTTATATAAAGAGTAATATAAGGGGTTTGAGATAGCAAATTATATATAAAGAAGTTTTTTACAAGGCCCAAGGTACAGATAAAATAAACTTATATATGAATGTGTATTAAACGCCCTATAAAGGTATATTGTGTATATTAGTATCCCGTAAGTTGCGAAAACGAGAGTCGAACGAATAAACTGAACGTTGTACGCATTATGTACCTCGGCAGTACCCCGACCGGCTCACACCGAAGCCCGCCAGTAACACAAAAAGGTTACAAAGTCTAAGATAAAAATGCAAATGTCCTGTAACCTTGTGATCCCTTCGCTAGACGAATAAATCTTGGCAATCTTCACGGCGCGAGCGGAGCGCGCGTGATAAATCGTTATATGGCATTATCTGGCCGCTTTGTCGCTTTGTATAGTACGCGTCACGAATCTTTAGCGCTGAACGAAACCTGCGCAGACGTGATCGTCGGGTGCGCGAGCGTTGATTGGTTGTCCCAGTCGTGTTGTCTTTCTCGCACCAATACGTCAATTACGAGCGCGATTCTACCGATGCGCAGCTATTCTCGTCCAGCGCTAAACATAAATGACGCGCACTATACTATACTGCTCTTGCTAGTTACATTGGGAGTACAGCTTGCTGAACCAATAATGAATTATTTTACTAGGTAAAAATTAAAGCAAATAACCGTTGATAAATTATAACCGCCTCAACGTAATAGCTGAAACTAAAATGTTAATGTTCAATGCCCATGTTACCCGAACTCAGGCATTATTACGAATCTTGTGACATTCCATTCATCAAAATCAGGACTGTTATAGACAGACATACATACATACACTAAATCTTACTATTTACTTCGTGAATTACATTAGAAGCTATAATATATATATCAACACTTTAATATATAATATGTCATAATATCATTTACACCTAAGATAAGCATTAATGCTTTTCTTACTTATGATATTATATTATAGTTTCAATCCTATAATAATGTGCTTTCATAGTAGTTAGTGTAGTTGGCCTATCACGATAAAGCTGTCACCAAGTAGTATATGCGGACTTTTAATATGAATTTAGTGCGAACTAATAGCACTGGGCTGTTAATCTCTCTCCTAATTGAGATTCATTGTCAGCAGTGAGCAGACACTCGCTGGTGTGTCCACGGGACATACTACAAAGCTGGTTATGACGTCATGATTATATAGCAACTATAAGGTACTAAGAATAGTCTACGTATATAGAATACAAAACAACGATATATAAAGATGATATTATATGATTAAATAACAAGAATCATAGAAATGCAAGGGAAAATAAATATAACATCGACTTTACACGTTGTAATATTGTTTTTATTTATTTTAATTATTCTGCTTCAGAATTGATTAATAACTTACGGCGGCACATGTAAAAATAACACCTGTTATTGCCATGTCAATTAAATCCGGTAGAAAATATTATCTATGTAGTCAATAAAAAAATTAAAATCAAGTTTCACTGTGTCTTCTGTTGAGTAAAGACAATTCTTTTGTAAGTTATTCAGGGCTTAATAGTAATAGAAAGAAACATCTCTGTATTGATTCATTTCAATCTTCAAATTGGCTTTTACATAAGGAAATATTGGATTTTCGCATCAATTAATCATTGTAAGTAATATAATGAGATTTTATTTTAGCGTTAGTATTTTCGGTACCAGTCCTTGGAAGACATTCTTATCAACATCCAAATATCCGAAATAGAATCCGGCCGAATCCAATTACAAAAACGCTTGGAACATTCCAGAGCGAAGTGACAAAGTGGCTAGACTCAAGAGCACTTACGTGACTCCTCTCTCGCTGACATTCACCTACTCTTGCCCAATTAGTGCAGCCACCTCCTTAATTAGCGAGATAAAAGCATAACGCGCGCCGGCACCAAATTATCTACACTTAATTCTCGATACTATCTGACAATTATGTTATATTTCATTCCCAATTAAGCCGCCCTAATTTTTAGATTGCTCCCGTGTTAATTGCTCTTAAAGGTTATTGAAGTCATTATTGACTTTAATTTTATCGTAACTGACAGAAAAGTAAATTAACAGTAACACTTGTGTTAGGGAAATTCAATCGCTTAAGATATTATAAAGGCAAATAAAATATAATATTTCATTAATGAACATTTTCAACCATATTTTATGATTAAACTATTACACCCATGCATGCCAAACTTAGCTAACTAGTCATTGAAACTAAGGTCAGAGAGAAACAAAGTTAAGTGAATTATCAATTGGGACTTGACGAAAATGCCATAAAGCATCGAGTATAACAAAGGTGTCTGGGCGGCGACGCGGTCGGGGCGGCCAGGGCGGCCGGGGCGGCCGGGGCGGCCGGGGCGGCTCGGGCGGCCTCACCAGACCGGCTAAAACCGATTAACTTGCTTTCACATTTTTCTCATTTTTTTAATCGGATTACCCGTTAGCTCTTACGTTTAACGTTTGAACCTTGGTCCAATTCCCTTTTTAATTGGATTTTATGAATGAAGATAATTAGGGCTCGCTCCTGCTTGGATATAAATTTTATTTTGTTTTTCGTCCGCGAATTTAATCGCCTTGCTCAAATAGGGATTTATGTGTAAAGAGAATTTGTAATTTGTTTTTGTTCTAATTCTAGTTTAATCGCGCCGTTTGTTTGTAGGTTAGCGAGGGAAATACAAACAGGGAGGAGATACCATCTTGTTATTTTTCATCGTAAATTCGTGGAAATAAGTTAGAAAGTCTTAAGTTGGCTTTTATTTACATCGCCTGGCGATGTTGTTAGGCAATAATTTAGGAGAGATATTTTGCTCATACTCAATTTTACAATAATTCGAACACTAGGTATATTACAAAAGGCTGAATTTAATTACTACCTATTAAGGGTAATGTGCTAGATCCATAGTATATGTTTTCTCATACAAAAACTAGACAATGGATTTGTTTGCAGGTAGATTGCACTCGGTGTTATCAATTGAGTTTATTGTAACATAGCATTGCTAAGCGAATGGAAGCTCCACGGATAAATATTTATTAAAATCTTAGTGTACGTGTTTTCTCTTAATAACAGCAAGTATGCTGTTACAATATTAACTATGTCTGTGATTACGTACTGACTGCAAATCGTTAACTCTTAGATAAAATATATAGGTATTGGTTATGTATGTAATTACCTAAATCATAAGATAGATATGGACAGTCATCTCTTTACTAGTCAACATCCCTCCCTTTTACCTAAATAAATGAACAAAAGTAAAAATAAAAATCACTCTATTGCCATACACAAATAATACATATACAAAGATTACAATTTAGCCAATTGGCGGACAATTATTTGATCTGTAAAACTTCACAATGCATTTTGATGCGTTTTTAATTGATACAGTGATTGAAAAGTTTTGTGTGTAGACTGAAATTACGCGGGTGACGGCTACTGGAGCCGTAAATATTTCTCATAAATCTTTAACCTTATTTTTTAATATGTTTTGTTATAAAGTGTGCAGAGAAAACCCATTCCATAACATGGCATGCTCGGGGTTGACAACAAGCCCGGTTGAGTTGTAACATTTTATTTAGCTGCCAATCGCGAGGAAATTCGATTCATTTCCGCACAGGAAGGCTCGCGCCGCCCGCCATGTTGCTGTCGCTTTCATGTGAATGCACTATTTTTGATAGGTTTAATCATAGTTCTGCTAGTGACACTTTATTTAGTAGAATTATTAGGTATTATATGATTTTTATTGATATCTAGGTTCTTATCTAGCTGTATACCATACCTCATCCAAATCGAAGAAAAAGTTTTTGCGTAAATAAGCCAAAAAGCGATTATAATATTAGTAGGATTAGTAGCGTAGTATGTATGTATGTATTATTGTACTAATTAAGTGTCTTTTATCGTTTCTGTATTTAAATATAAAATCATCCCGATTAAGAACGAAGAGAAGAGAAGCGTTAACTCTGAATTTTTATGAGAGTTTTTATCGGACTCGAAACTCGGCTTCATCTCTCAGCATCCGATCTCTAGTTAATGACAGGAAAATAGGGATTTACCTTAATATTGAAAACGGTCCGTTTCGTTTTTACCATTTTTATTTCGCTACTAAAGGAAAATAGGACGGCTTTAATTTAAAAAATACTCATAAATCCTTCGGACTCCTTATACAGAGCTTGCGTTATGGTAACAAGATAACGCATAAATTACATATACATTACTTTTTTTTTGTAAATACATAAATGTAATACATAGCAACACCCAGACACCAGAACAATACAAATGTAAATTACAAAATACATCTTTCTGGTGTGGGGATCCCACGATCCTTTACGCAGAAAGGAGATATAAAATATATTTTTTATAAATTGTTACAAAAGATTAATTTAAATATATGTATATATCGCCGAGAGTCACGCCGTAGAATTTCTGGAGATGCCGAGGTAATTATTGTTTGCTTCATAGTGGCTCTTTCTTAGGTTCTTAATAAGTAAAACTTTAGAATATCAGAATAACTTCGTATATTCAGTATCAATACAAATTATCCGATATCCTTATTTTCACAATGCTTTTAAGTTTGATAGTAGCTGACAAATGCCAGTCACAATTCTTTAAGTTTGAATTTAAACATTGTAATAAACCACCAAATTGAATAATATTACAATAGTTTGAACTATCTTGATTAAGTTTTTTCATCCACATCCATACAGAAAAGCAGATGCTCCAATTTATACAATTTTGAACATCTTTATATTATATTTAATATAATAAATATCTATGTCTAGGAGTTATAACGCCATGTCCTCGTTAGTAGCCAGAACTATTAAGCAAGACACAGGAATTTGGAAACACAAGTAAAATTCTTCCGAACGGCCGACTAAACGAATGTTAGCTGAAAAAACAAAGTGTGCTAACTGCATTGTTCGGTCTGGCGCATCACAGCGGCCCCACTGGAGCCGCTCGCTGCCAAAATTCCACGGCTGGAGGTACTTGCTAAAACCGTTTTTACCACGTCCGAATTTGGCAATGCCAAATATGATTTCGTTATTGTTCGATCAAAGATTAAAATGAAATTTGCAAAAATAAATATAATATTACAGTATTAAAGGCTAGTTCACGCCACTACTAAATATTAAACCTACTCAAGAGCTAAATGAAATATTTTAGAAACAATTGAAATAATAAACATTCAGTGAAATTTAATTCATTACAAACATTTTTTATTTATATTAAATTTGATTGTCTCGACCCATTCTAGCGGCTTCGTTAGGGTTTATTTTTATTTTAATATACTAATGCCGGAATACTGAAACGCGACTTAAATTTAAGTACAACTTAAACCGGTCCGATTTAACAGTTCGCCATACTATTCTGTCAAAATTACGAGTCTTACGTGCTTAAATTTAATTTGCGTATGAGTATTTGGCCGTTAGTGCATTAAAGTATTATTTACTGATTACTAATTAAGTATTAACATTTACCAAAGAGGAAAGATAATTTGATATTGAAGTTGATTGTGTGTTGAAGTATCTATTAAAAACTAAAAGGACTCAGTATACGCTATATGATTAGAAAATGCTACTCAAAGTTAGTACTCCATTAAACGCAGCAGTTATTTACTTCTTAAATATACAAGAGCATGTAGAAATTGCCACCGCGACAATCCACAGAATAAATAAGCTCGCCTGTAGCGCACCGACAAACTGGCAGCAGACGAATCCTTTTTTTATGGCAACACGTAAAACTGTGGCATTCCGCCCCAGATAGCCTCTGTATTACTGCCCAGTATTTTTGCTTTTACGTCCATCTTTATAAAGCTGGCATACGACAGTATTTCTGCATTTAACGAGAGCTCGCTGTGTCCCGCGGTTTTGCACGTAGAACATAGAAAGAATATCGCCCTTTCCTTGTTAGTTTATAAAATCGGTTCAAGTCATATATTACTCCCTATTCTAATAATTAAAGTCTAGTATGTAAAGAGAGAAAATTATTAAGTAATAGAGAAATTAACGATTTCAAATAATTTTTTTTTTCTTTGAGAAAATCACAAATTATTATGAATAAAAAACCTAACGCAAAACGAAGCCCACTACATGCTTAAAGTATAGCCTGCTCATACATAGTAAGGTAAATCAAAAATCCTAGTTTTCACTGCCAAGTGCCGCTGGATCGCGTCCAGTGCCTAACTAACTAGCTACTACGGGTGGCCACTGTTTTATAAAGGCATAGATAGGATCATTAATATTTGACTTAAAAATGGGTCCTCTCAAAAAATATTAAAGAAATTACTGGGCTAATGAGTCTTAACATCTGATGGTGGGAAGCGTCGGTGTAGTGCACCCCTGCCCGGAGTTGGGCTTTATAGCAAAGTTCCGGGCAGCACTGCATTGGCTATGGGCTGGCGTTACTTTTACCATCAGGAGTGCGTCCAGCTCGTCTCCCCTCTTCATAATTTAAAAAATATATATTATAGTTGTTGACATAGCGAATACATATAATAATGCAAAATCTTTCTAGCTTTTAGCGGACTGTCCTGTTCTGTCGCGAAACGCAGGGACATTACGAAACTACAAGGGTTTTCAGGCGTACATAAACATAACAAGAAACATAACAACAATAATAAATAATTAAAATTATTGTCTTTACGAATCAAAATAACATTTTTGTGGCGTAACGTCGATTTAGTTTACCTTTTTAATCTTATAGAAGGTTTCTGAGCAAACTATTAAATGGCTGCCTCCATCGCCGTCCGCCATCCCTAAACGACCAACTACATATAAAACATAAGTTGAGCAAATGTTCAAGCCCGTGTGCCAGAATCTACTTATTTGCATAAATCTACGATACTAATGAGCCCATTGGCAATCTTCATTCGTACAAGACAAAAGTACGTTAAACTTTAAGCTTCATTTTTATTATGGAACTAGCTGTTGCTAGCGACTTCGTCTCTGTCCACTACCATTATTGTAGTTAAAAAGATTCTAATAGTATACTTCAAAGTAAATTATATTGTTAGTTTATTTGCTTGTTCCAAGAAATGGACTTTAATTTACAATAGGTTTTGTAAATAAAAGTAATATCAACAATGTAGCTTTATTTTGAACTTGTCTATAGTACACTAAAGTCTATATAGTACACTAACTTATAATATTAAGATTTATTAACTGTAACCTGTTACTGTGTACACGTGTAATCAGAAGCACGTGTAAGCGAGCCTAGACATTATAATTCAATTCATCACTCCTGCTCTAATTACATTTCATCAAATGTAATTACATCAACCTTCAGATAAAGATATAATAAATAAACAAAATTATTATAATTTCCTTCATAATACTTAAATTCTGAAGAATGAAAAATTAAGTCTACAATAAAGTAAATTAAAAGAGAAATTTACGAGTAATGTAAAATTATACAACTATGTATAATGTTCCTACATTGTTTACACTGAGCAATAAATAAAATAAGTAATTCTACAAGAAACTTCCACCGGGTCATTCTATTGGTAAGAATCTGTGTCAGAATATATTTTATAAGACCCAATTGGCTGGTTATTATGAATGTTGTTGGCTGCCGCATATCCGTACAAGTTCCTGTAGTTTGCCGAAATGCCGTACAAACCCGGCAAGTAGTATCCAAAATTTGACAAAAAAACAGCCAGTAACGGATCAACCAGAAGGTGATTGGGAGAGTTATAGCTCAGTGGTACTTTTACTGGAACGTGAACGTACATATATTTGTCGCTGGAAGAATGTCGACTGTTTGGACGGAGTGACAAAGCGTCATTTGGGAGTTTATCACTGCTTCGTATGTTGTAATTAGATAGAATTTTCAGAAACTTATCGGTAAGACTGTTCTTTGTTTCTTCTTTGACAGGAGCGTAATTGTAACCTTCGTTAGTTTGATCTGCTGTTATATCAATATTATCTTCTGTCACTGAATAGACTTTTCCATACTTATCGATACTTTTGTCTAACAACTCGTTGTCTTCTTCAGTTTTATGTTCATCGTTTATCATATTACCATCGGCTTTGTATCCGTAATCGCTTATTGTTTTTGCTTTTCTTGATATTGTTTTTAATTTGACAGGTATTTCTGTGTTTAGAAATGATTCAGATAGAGCTTCTTTTTCTGCAACAATGGAAATTTCATCTGAAATGAAAATCATCATCCTTAAAAACCATACTACCAATTAGAAGAATAAAAAATAAAGTTTATTAAGAAATGTATTTAAACAACCTACAATAACCTAAGTCTGGTGGTGGTGGACTTGGTTTCCTAAGACCAAGTCCATAGTCTGTATCTAAGGGGCTCATTAATATAACCTTACAAAAGCAACTTAAAATCTAGCTTTTGCTTGGAGATATAACATTAATCAGAAATATACGATTTTTACCTTTTCTCTCGTCCACTATGTCTTTAGGATAGACATTCTGGGTGTAAGTGCGGCCATCGGTTGTTGTTTGTTTGTTGAAAAACGTATCTGCGAGCGCAGGATTGAGGACTGCTGGCAAGTTTCCGTTTCGCTCGGTTTTAATGAAATTTCTTAAGTTAAACACTCTCTCCCTCGGCACGGGACGCCATCCGTCTGAGAAGGAGTCGCTGTTCGCCGTCGAAACTATCTTTAGGAACATACAATATTTGTAAGGCGTATTTTAAATTAAAAGTACTCACACACATATTAAATACTGCAATATTTTAATAATGTCTAAGAGACATTGTATAAAAGAGAGTCTAAGATATCATAAATAAAAATAAAAAAATAATAAAAAACAAAAGCGACTTTGCGAAATAGTCTAATAGAAATGATATGTTTAAATATATTTTTAGGTTTAAAATATAAAAAATAAAACTTCACTTACAGAGAGTAGCAGTATGGAAGGCCACATGTTGTCGAATGCTGAAGTTACTCTAAACTAGAGTTCAAACCGAGCGTGACGGGTCAGTGGGCAGCGATAGGGCTCCGACATACTAAAGGTTATATTATTTTACATTTCTTAATATATTTTCTTAGACTAAGCTATCACTTATACCCATAAACTTGAAGATTATAACTAAGCGAATGGGTTGCTGACCCTTTAAATAAAACGACAAATGATATAAAAATATAAAGAATCCTACTAGTGTATTTTCAAAGGCTAAACACAATGACATCTTTCAAGATATACCAATATCTAAATATTCGTTACGTGTAAGACGATCACGCCCTATATTATTAACTACCGTTTCAACAAAACTGCTGCTCTTTATTATTTAAAATTCGTAAAAAGTTGTGATTGAAAATAGATAACAATGAACTAGCGATTAGGTATAGCCAAAGGTAGCGAAAAATCATCCAACGAGTACAGATCTTTAGTTTGTTGTAAAAGCTAGTGCGATGCGTATAAACACGAAATGGCTTTTAACGAGGTGAACGGTGACCGGTGATCATCCGCTCTTGTCAATGAAAGTCTTCAATTAGCATTAAAGTAAGTGCATTTGTAGTAACTTAAATTGATTTTATTGTAAAGAAAGTGTAAGTGCAAGATAATAATAATAATTATTTAGGTACTCTAATTATTTAATCGACTATAAATATAAGGTATATTAGCAACACAATATTCAATAAGTTTTTAAATATGTTATTGTTACAAATATATGATGAACTATTTTTATTAAACGTCATTTGTTTATAAAGTAATTGTTTAAGAATGTTTGTACCTACATTTGAATGTTGTGTCGACTTTTGTAGTCGACTGTTTACTATAATTAAGTACCATAAATATATTTATTTAGTTATGTTATTTAGATCCAATCAAAAACATAAATGTGAAATGAGAGCCAAGTTCAATCTAAATATATATAATTCAAAGGTGACTGACTGACATAGTGATCTATCAACGCACAGCCCAAACCACTGTATCTCGCAAATCTCAATATATGAGCCAAATACGTTAATAAATAATTGATATGTTTATGTGAAATATTTTTAAATTTATGAGGGAGTCAAAAGTGGGTCCGAATGGTTCGTGTAATATTACACACTAACAGAACTGACGTGCAGCTCGCCGGTTCTGTTTCTTGAACTTGCCTTAACACGCTACCGCGTGTCTAGATAAAATTATAATAAATATATTATCATAGAAATTACATAAATATTAAAAACAATAGTTTAGAAGAATAATTCATCGAAATATTTGCGCTTCTATTTATTACAAACCGCATTTCATCAATGAAGGACAACTAAACGTATTTTACTCATTACCCGCTAAAATCTAAGCGCGGAGCGCAATTTAAATGTACCAGATTGGACATGACAGTTATTCGCATTTCGCCGGCGCCGGCTCGCGGCTCGCGTCTAAATGCTAAAATGCTACGTGTCAGGCCACAATTTGCCTAATTAATCACAATTAAAAAGTTACAATAAA
>JADANM010005718.1:3465-14360 GCA_026213755.1 Eurema hecabe
CGCCTCAGAGCGAGGTAACGCCGGATGAGTCATGTTTTTCGTGTCACGTCAAAAGAGTAAAAAAATAAGAAACAATATTGCTGCAAAAGGGTACTCAGCATATGCTGGAGCTGTAAATTGGATACTAACAACTTCAACGCTGATTTTCAGTGGCTTATAAAATGCTGTCTCTTTGGTAGACAGTAAACCACAAGTTAGTATTACAAAAAACATAAAACCCCCGACCAAAAAAGCAAGCCAACTGAGCGTGTAATATTCCTATCACACCTAACAAACAACCTGTTGACCTTGAACACCTGAACCGATTTCCACCAAACATAGCTAAGAACACTCTCGACGGATATACCTTTCAAACAAAAAAAACCGTTTTAAAACGGATCTTCCGTTTGGGAGATACGTTGCCTCAGACAGACACATAAACACACTGACACACACAAAGACACTTCAAACTTATAACACTCCATCGTTTTTGCGTCAAGGTTTAGTAAAATAATTAAACCAAGTATAAACCAAGACAAACTTGCAATATCAATGACCTATTGCGTTAACCGGTTACGGCTAGTTACGCCCGGCTGGACCCGGGTATGACCGGTCAGCCGGTCAGCCGGTAAACGGCTAATCGAATATCGATATCGTCACATGGATATTATATTGAATGATGTCGCTAGATATTGCTGTCGTTGTCTTTTTTTATAGTAGGTTAAGAAACTAGTAGGTCCTTAGGATTCTACTATAAAAAAATAAACTAAATAAAATTGCAACACGTATATGGCCACACCGCCTTACATTTATGTCTTTGAGGTGCAAGAGAGAGACAAAGGTTCGAACTGTAGGTGTGTTGCCAGTATTTAAGAATTTCCTTTGGTTAGGGTAAAATTTGCACTACAAACATGATCTTTAAAACTTTATTACGCTGTCATTTTTAACTATAGATTTATTTTATTTTATTGATAATATTTTAGTTTTTGTTTTTGTAAGAGTTACTATTTAAGTAAGAGAGGGCAAACGAGCAGGCGCGTCATCTGATAGTCAGTGATCAGCGCCGTCCATGAGTACTAGCGATGTCACGAGTGTGCTGCCGGCCTTTTAAGAAGAGATACGCTCTTTTTCTGCGTATTCCAATTACAGAGCGTAGTGCTATATTCCGATCAATGTCAAATTAAAGAAAAAACATTTGTTAATTTTCTGTCACTGCACAAATAATTGCACGCATCAAGGGAAAGCACTACTTAGTACTTTTGAGAGTGCTCGATATATGAATAGAGAAATATGTAGTTGAAACATTCAATGTTAAGCATTATGCCGCATAGTGCGCTCTAATGCTATAATTGTAAAACGCTGTGTGTTTTATAATGAAGTCGTCTACTTTATTCTGATGGTAAGTTACCACCCAAAAGAACCTTTTTTAAGACGGTAAAGCTCGTGCCAGTATACAAAAACAGCCCAAATTAAAAATGAACTTAAAACAGTGAGCTTAAAAGCTCGCAGTGATTAAATAATTCAAACGTATTTACATTGAGAATGACTATTTAATTTGGAATCCTTTTTCGAGTGTTACGAAACGTATGAGCTCTTAAAAGATAGCTTTGTCCCTCGGCTTTTTCCATATAATATGTGATTTTTATTTTTGATGTAAAAAAACCCTTGGAATTTTGCTGCTTTGCTTGTTAATGCTAGCAGGACGGTGACCCTTTTTAATTAATTTTGACATAGCTGTTTTGTTATGTATCTACATATACATCGGAGAAGATGGACGAAAAGAATAATCAAGATAGTGAAACCTATTGCCATATTAGTTTATTAGTCGAACCTCCTTGGTTTATAACAATAGGTACTAGCTGTTGCTCGCGACTTCGTCCCCGTCGGATCTATTTCTATTATTATGGTATAGTGAGTCATTCTTAGAAGATAGACATATACTGTCGCGGACTTTTTTTAGATCATTTAAAGAGGAATAATTCTTTCATACATATTATTTTTGTATCTTGAACCGTTTTCGCAGCGCACGCAAAGGAAGCCCTCAAAGATGAATAATTTTCCCCGTTTTTTGCACATTTTCCATTATATCTTCGCTCCTATTAGTTGCAGCGTGATGTTATGTAGCCTTAAGCCTGCCTTGATAAATTGTCTATTCAATAAAAAAAAAAATTTCAATTCGAACTAGTAGTTCCTGAGATTAGCGCGTTCAAACAAACAAACAAACTCTTCAGCTTTATATATTAAGTATAGATTTAAATTCAACCTTTAAAGAATTGTGTGGCATTTGTCAGTTGCTATAACAAACGTCAGCTTTGTGAAAATTGTGATATTGGATAATTTGTAATCGGGCTGAATATACGCCGTTATGTTACTCTGAAATTTTACTTATTAAGAACCTAAGATAGAGCCTTCATGAAGCAAACAATCATTACCTCGGCATCACTACAACTACAACGACGTCACAATGGTAGTAGTTACAATGGTATTTTTGTAGTTTAAGCGAGCGACTATCAGAGTTTCTTGCCGGTTCTTCTCTGTAGAAACTGCCTTACGAACCGGTGGTAAATGTTTTGTAATACCGTGACGATTCAAGTGTTACTTTATGTAGCCTAGTTGAATAAAGTTATGAATGAAATAGAAATATTTGATTTTGAATTTGATATTAAGTGATTTACGAATGTATAGCCAGCTTTATAAAAAAATAGAAAAAAACTTCTACCAAAACAAACAATTTCACCAAAATTGCTTAATGATTCTTGTATTATACGGAAAATCTTCCGAAATCCGCAACCATTATTCATCCCGTCCCTTTCATCTGCGCTAAACAAGAAAGGGATGGATAGATAGGCCTATCGTTTGCAATGAAAATTGAATTAATTACAATAAACTTTCTTAATGGCTGTTGGAAATTTAGTTTATGGGGTTGGACGGGACAGACAACTAATCTATGTACACGATGAAGTGACATTTTGCTTAATAAACATTTTTAAAATTGACTTTGACTTTGACTTTTACTGTAAAGTGGACTTCTACTTAAACTTTGAGTTTGCTTTTTGAATTACCTTTGACTTCTTTTAATAGATAGAGTGAAGCTAGAGGAAGGTTTATATGTATAATACTAGCTGCTGCCCGCGACTCCGTCCGCGATTACTTTCATAAAAAAATCCCCTGATAACTGGATAAAAAGTATCCTATGTCCTTCTCCTGAATCAGTTGAGCCGTTATCGAGTTATAAGTGAAGTAACTAAAACGACTTTCTTTTATATATATAGAAGATAGACTTGCATAATATATGCGAGCGAAACCGGGGCGGGTCGTTAGTTGTCAAATAAACCAATATTGTCTGTCAATATTGGACCTAGGTATAGGTATTGTGAGCTCTATCTAGTTAGACTAACACTATCAGTAGTTTCAATAAACATCTTTACTAATAATTTAACTGTTCAGTATCTCTGTGTGTCTGTTTGTCGCTTTCACGCCAAAACCACTGAGTCGATTGTAATGATATTTTTTTTTAATAATAATAACTTTATTTATTTCCCAAAAGGTTGTCAAGGGTTCAGTTAATATACCTACAATAAAGGCGACAAAATCTTTTAATGATGTCACAACTGATCCCTAGCTAGATTACTAAAATAATCTGTGTACCTATATATGAAAAATCATTAGCTGCGCAACCTGCGCAGAAGTCAAAAATAAGGTATCGAGGTAACGGCGCGGCGCGCGGGGCACTTGATCATCGGGTGCGCGAGCGGTGATTGGTTGTCCCAGTCGTGTTGTCTTTCTCGCACCAATAGGTCAAATACGAGCGCGATTCTACCGATGCGCAGCTATTCTCGTCCAGCGCTAAACATAAATGACGCGTACTATAATGGAGGGTCAAAATTTATAAGGAAATGTTTGAAAGATTTTTACTGCGTAAAATTTTGGGGAAAATAAAAATGATACGAAATGAATTTAATAAAATTAAAAACAAAATAGACACGTATAAAACCACCATATAAAAACTCATTACGACAAATTGAAAACTCCGATATCGTTAACGATATCGTTACGATAAAACGTGAACCGAGCCGCTAATGAGATCTGTAATCTATCAATAGATTATACGAAGGTATTCTTTGATCTAGATTCTAGATAATGACCTGGATTCCTAGCTTCTGGTTAAATCGCAAATTGATCGACGTTTAACTGGTGTTTAAAATTTCATCAAGTTTAATCTATGTTTAAAAATGTCTTTTAAATCCTTCAAGCTAAGGAAATATTTTTTTGTATGTTCTTTGATTACACAAAAACTTCTAAGCTGATGCAAATAGTTTCCAACTTTAAAACTTAAGAAATTTTCGCTTGTATGTCCTCGGATTACATAAAAACTTCTAAACTGATGCAAATACATAGCATCGTCTTGTAAAAGAGTTCAAATTATGTATTTTTCGTCTCTGTTTGTTAGGGCTAATCTCTGAAATTGCTGCACCGATTTTGACGGGACTTTGTTTTTTGCACTTATCACTACAGTATAAAACAAAGTCGCTTTCTCCGTCCCTATATGCTAAAATCTTTAAAACTACTCAACCGATTCTCATGCGGTTTTCATAGTATACTAGCTGTATATATGTACATAGTATACTTTCATAGTATACAGTCCCGCGGTTTTACCCCTTCCCGGGGCAATACCGGGATGTAAGCTATCCTATCTTTTAAGTTGAATCAAACTACACATGGTGCGCGAATTTTATTATAATCGGTTAAGTGGTTTAGGAGTCCATTGAGGACAAACATTGTGCCACGAGATTTATATATATTAAGATAAAGTGATTCAAGGGAACATGTATAATATGCGAGCAAAGACCGTAATTTGCAGTTATTCTTATAACTAGGACCCGGGGCGGGTCCTAGTTATAAGAATAACTGCAAATTATGATAATAACATCGTTATCATACACTGAGCTTATCATTTATATGGAATATTCGAGAACAATTTCATGCAAGATTTCCCCTATCTACCGCAACTATGAACTCAATTTTTCTTTAAAAGATTTCGTTCGAGGAAAATAGATAGAAAAATTTTCCTTTCTTTTAAAAATTAAAGAGAATGGTATGTTTTACGTGAGTAGGTTGTGATAGGAATTGTGTTTTTATTTTTACTAGCTGTTGCACGCGACTCCGTTCGCGTTTACTTTCATAAAAAAATTATTGCCCTGGAAACTGGATAAATAATAAGTATCCTATGTCCTTCTCCTGGTTCTAGACTACATCCCCACCAATTTTCAGCCAAATCAGTTGAGTCTTTATCGATTTATAAATGGTGTAACTAACACGACTTTCTTTTATATATATAGACTAGCTGTTGCCCGCGACTCCGTCCGCGTGGACTTTCATATAAACTTTAACTTCCCCTTTCTCCCCCTTATAACCGTTTTTTTAGTTAAAAAGTAGCCTATGTTTTATCTCAGGCTCTAGACCATCTGTGTACCAAATTTCATTACAATCGGTTCAGTAGTTTTGGCGTGAAAGCGTAACAGACAGATAGACAGACAGACAGACAGACAGACAGAGTTACTTACGCATTTATAATATTAGTATGGATTAAAAATAAAAATCCCATCAAAAACAATACTTGTCAAAAAAACCAAGTCTCCCAACTCAATTGTTCTACGGTAAAAAGTTGTGAGATCCATGTAATACCAAGTCGGTTATTAATTTATTCAGTCTCTACTTAAGCGACTTTCTCGTCTTAATACGTCCAGTCCCTAAGACCACGATCGTGGTGCATAACAATTAAAAATCAATTGTGTCTGTAATATTCGTACTCGAAGCATTAACTTGTTGGGTAATAATTAAGAGGATTTTATAGTGACGCATATCAATATTAAAAAAAAATAATGTTTTATATAAATATATTAACTTGGCCATCGCATGAAAATACGTGTTCATTTAATTATTATGTGCAGATAATAATTAAATGAACAGTGCAGTGTGTGTGATCCCGCTGCAGCTTTCCTACCTCTAACGTTATACTCGACGACCGCTTGGCGCAGTGTACTATACAACTGCTTTCTGCGCGAAGGGTCGTGGGTTCGATCCCCACACCGGCAAAATATATTTGTAATTTACATTTGTATTTTTCTGAGGTCTGGGTGTTGCTATGTATTGTATGTATGTATTTACAAAAGAAAAGTATGTATATTATGTAATTTATTCGGTTATCTAGTTGCCATAACACAAGCTTCGGCTTAGCTTGGAACTAGATGGCGCTGTAAAGGATAGGTACAGCGTGGAACAAGTCGCGAGGGTACAGCTAGTCAATAATAAAACAAATCCTACTAATAAACGTGAAAATTTGTGAGAATGTATTGATGTATCTTTGTTATTGTTTCACGCAGAAACGACTTAAACGATTTCGTTGAAATTTGGTATATAGATAGGTGATACCCTGGATTAACATACAGGCTTATTTTTATCCCGGTATTGACCCGGGAAAGCGGGCAAAACCCCGGTGCACGGCTAGTTATATTTCGTCTGACTACAGCCTATTCCGTCATGCTCATGTCCCATTAGCTGATTATATTTTTATGACATACATATGGGGATATAAAACATTGTTATTATGTCATAACTGTCTGTCTGTATGGTGTGTACAAAGATATATCCTGGTAGAAGCTTTTACGAGAGAATAAACTACTTTGAATGTGTTTACCATAAATTATAATTGACAGATAGATTACAATATATCGAAAAGTAGAACGTCAAATTATAAAGTATGCTAAATAACCTATAATCTATACATATAATAAAAACGTAACGAGTCGCTGTCTGTACATGGAAGATATATGAGAAAAAACATTATAGGAGACCTTTATTAACGCAACAGAACCCAAAACAATGATTTTGTTTTTTTGTCTGTTTGTTTGTGCACGCTAATCTCAGAAACGGCTTATCCTATCTAGATGGGGTTTTAAATGATATATTGTGGTAAGCTTCACTTAACATTTAGTGTTTAATTCATGTCAATCGATTGATAAATAAAAAAGTTATGGCAATTTAAAGAATCACGTTGAACTTGCTGAACTGTTGGCGCGGGTTAGGCATTTTCAAAAATGCTGCCCAAAGTCACTTTTCTACGCGGGCGAAATCGCTGGCACAACTAGTCTATATATATAAAGCAAGACGGGTTTGTTATAACACTTATAACTCGCGCTCAGCTAGACCAATTTTCATTTTTTTTTTATAATATGAAGAGGGGAGACGAGCTGGACGCACTCCTGATGGTAAGAGTAACGCCAGCCCATAGCCAATGCAGTGCTACCCGGAACTTTGCTATAAAGCCCGACTCCGGGCAAGGGTGCACTACACCGACGCTCCCCACTTTGAGTCATCAGATGTTAAGACTCATTAGCCCAGTAATTTCGCTGGCTACAGTGCCCTTCAGACCGGAGCACAGTGACATTTTCACATCACTGTTCAGGCGGTAGAATGTCTGGCACTGTGGGGGTACCCATCCAGGCGGTCTCCTGCGAAAGAGACCTACCCCCGGTATAGCTTTTGGTTCGTTGGATTCGTCCGCGAAAAGCAGAATACATCTTTAGGATAATGAAAACTTAATAATTGGGTCACGCAGACAGATTCGCGGGCAACAGCTACCACAATCAAGAGTTTGGTCTAAGAAATTATTGGGCGTCTCATCAAAATAAAGCTACGCACGAAAAATTTGCTTGATAGTAATCAATTGGAAAAATTGACCAGGGACCCCGGACTATTAAATATAGGTACAGTATTTCTGTATACAGAGTCCTGACGGCCCATCCCATCCATTCTGTAGATTCTATGTAAAAGAGTAACACACATGTAAATTTTTATATTCACGAACATTAACATCTATACTAATATATAAAGCTGTTTGTTTGTTTGTTTGAACGCGCTAATCTCAGGAACTACTGGTTCGAATTGAAATTTTTTTTATTGAATAGACAATTTATCGAGGAAGGCTTTAGGCTGCATAACATCACGCTGCGACTAATGGGAGCGAAGAAATAATGGAAAACAAATCAACGGGGACGAAGTCGCGAGCAACAGCTAGTTTATAATATTAGTAAGACTAGCGACCCGCCCCGGCTTCGCTTGCATGTATGATGCATGTATTATACATATAAAGCTTCCTCTTGAATCACTCTAAGAAGTTCGGTTGCGTAGTTTTAAAGATTTAAACATACATAGGGATATAGAGACAGAGACAGCGACTTTGTTTTTAACCCCCGACGCAAAAAGAGGGGTGTTATAAGTTTGACATGTCTGTCTGTCTGTCTGTGGCATCATATCTCTTGAAAGAATGAACCGATTTCAATTTAGTTTTTTTTTGTATTACAGGTGTTTCACGGGCGAGTGTTCTTAGACATGTTTGATGAAAATCGATTCAGCCGTTTAAAAGTTATGGGGGGTTAAATTGGGAAAGAAAAACCGAATGTCTGCAATTATGCTCAAGTGGGGTATCAAATGAAAGGTTATGAATTGTACAGCACAAAAAACAACAGCTTTTATAAGTTTGACGTGTCTGTCTGTCTGTAGGGGGCTTTTAAAAATTTCAAATTTAATATTATATACTATGAAGTGATAAGCGGTACTATTGGACAAGTAATTCATTATTTCATTTCCACGAGTGTGAACACGAAATTTTCGATGCTAAATTAAAATTTTGCAACAATTTTCATGCGAAATTCTCATAATGGCAGGAAGAGGTTGGAAAACGGAAGCTCTTCGCTTTTTGGGCAGGAATAAGATGTTTCTTTGTAGGCGCAATATTACATAGTATAAAAGAGAGCTTTCTTCTGTCTGTCTGTCTGTCTATGTATGCTTAAATCTTTAAAACTATGCAACAGCTTTTCATGCGATTTTCAACAGACTTTCTAAAAGGAGGAGGTTCTCAATTCGACTCATATGTTTTTTTTTCTGTTTGTTACGCGATAACTCCGCCAATTGTGAACCGATTTGAACAATTTTTTTTCGATGTATAGGTAATACCTCAAGGGTGGTCGAATTTAAATTCAATAATAAAAAACCCCCAAGGGTGGAAAATTGGGGATGAACTTTTTTATACGCAATATCTCCGCCGATTATGAACCAATTTGAACGAAGTCGGTTTTTTTTAAGTTAATTATATTTAATAGATAGCGTGATTCAAGAGAAAGGTTTATATGTATAAAACATGCTTAATATTTGCATACGAAGCCGGATCGATAGTTAAAATATATATTTTTTTATAAATCCATACTACTAGGGAAAGTGTGTCTGTCTGTATGACTGATTTAATTTAAATTTGGTATGTAGATAGATGATACCCTGGATTAAAACATAGGGTACTTATTATCCCGGTTTTGCCCCGGGAACGGGAACTACGCGGGTAGAACCGCGGGAAAGGGTAATTTGTTACAAATTCTAAAATTAAAGAGGACGAAGTCGCGAGAAACAGTTATTTTCATAATAAAATACTAAATAATTTTTCTTCTGACGCTACAGTGTGAATAGAAAGTTCGAGACTTTTCTTTTCCCTTAGGACGTTGTTTTTAATATTAAAGGTCACATGCGAACACTTTGAAGCTACAACGTTTTATATGTTGCGTCATGAATGAAAAATTACAGGTAGTTAAAGATTATTAATAACTAGCTGTGCCCGCGACTTCGCAAGCGTAGAAAAGTGACTTACGGCAGCATTTTTGAAAATGCCTAACCCGCGCCAACAAACGTTCAGCAAGTTCAACGTGATTTTTTAAATTGCCATAACTTTTTTATTTATCAACCGATTGACATGAATTAAACACTAAATGTTAATTTAAGCTTACCACAATATATCATTGAAAACCCCATATAGATAGGATAAGCGGTTTCTGAGATTAGCGTGCACAAACAAACAGACAAAAAATCCAAAAATCCTTGTTTTTAGTTCTATTGGGTTAATAAAGGTTTCCTATAATATTTTTTCTCATGTATCTTCCATGTACAGACAGCGACTCGTAACGTTTTTATTATATGTATAGATAGATAGATTAGTAATAATGCGTATACTATAATGTATATACTACAGACAATGATATTATATTAAATAGTTATGTTATAAGCGACAAAATTTTGAAGACGCAAAAACATCCTAATTAGGACGTCTAGTGATCTATCAACGCACAGCCAAAACCACTGGACGGATCGGGCTGAAATTTGCCATGGAGGGTAGATGTTATGACGTAGGCATCCGCTAAGAAAGGATTTTGATCAATTCTACCCTCAAGGGGATAAAATAGGGGATGAAAGTTTGTAAGAAAATTCACGCGGGCGGAGTCGCGGCCAACAGCTAGTTCGTATATATGACTAGGTGACTCGTTCCCCACGTTGGGCATAATGTTAACAATCCTTTTTTATATAGCCTATTACACTCGGCAATTATTTCGCTATCTAATAGTGAAAGAATTTTTAAAATCGGTTCAGTAGATCCCGAGATTACCCCCTTACAATTTAACAAACACACAAACTTTTCTTCTTATAATATTAGTATAGATTACTTATATATGATTAGTTTACATTATATATACTATGTTGTCGTACCAGTTGCATATCGCCTTCTGATTTACCTCTGTTACTGTTTTCTTACGCTGTTTATAATTGGTTGCCTGGAAGAGATTTCTCTTTAGTGATAAGGCCTGTTACTAATACTGTATTCAATCAGAGCTTAATGTTATATATTGTAATAAAGTCTAATAAATAAATGAAAAGAGAATGTTGCCAGGTGAAAAAAATGTCCCCAATTTTAGGACAAAGATTATTTATGGCTAATCTTTTTGGACATTGAGTAATTTTAGGGTTACTGATGATTAGCGTGCACAAACAAACAGACAAACAGAAAAAAATTCCAAAAATCATTGTTTTGGGTTCTA
>JADANM010005718.1:24255-38768 GCA_026213755.1 Eurema hecabe
TTACAGAGAATAGTGCGACATTTCGATCAAAGTCAAATTAAAGAAAAAAAAAAATGTTAATTTTCTGTCACTGCACATGTAATTACACGCATCGAGCGAAAGCACTACTTAGTACTTTTGAGAGTGCTCGATATATGAATTGAGAAAGATGTCGTTGAAACATTCAATGTTAAGCATTATGCCGCATAATGCGCTCTAGTGCTATAATTGGATAACACTGTATGTGTCTTCTAATGAAGTTGTCTACTTTATTCTGATGGTAAGTTACCACCCAAAGTATAATAATAATAATAATAATAATAATAAATAAATATTTCAGGACATTTTATCTTTTTTAATCATTTTTTTATGTATCTTTATTAAGACTGCAAATCTCGTACCAGTATACATAAACCGACCAAATTAAAAATGAACTTAAAACAGTGAGCTTAAAAGCTCGCAGTGATTAAATAATTCAAACGTATAAACATTGAGAATGACTATTTAATTTGGAATCCTTTTTCGAGTGTTACGAAACGTATGAGCTTTTTAAAGGTAGCTCTGTCCCTCGGCTTTTTCCATATAATATGTGATTTTTATTTTTGATGTAAAAAAACCCTTGGAATTTTGCTGCTTTGCTTGTTAATGCTAGCAGGACGGTGACCCTTTTTAATTATTTTGAAACAGCTGTTTTGTTATATATCTACATATATATCGGAGCAGATGGACGAAAAGAATAATCAAGATGGTGAAAATTATTGCAATATTAGTTAATTAGTCGAGTCTTGGTTTATTAAAATGTTTAAATTCAAACTTAAAAGAATTGTGTGGCATTGGTCAGTTGCTATAACAAACGTCAGCATTGTGAAAATTGTAATATTGGATAATTTGTAATCGGGCTGAATATACGCCGTTATTATGATACTCTGAAGTTTTACTTATTAAGAACTTAAGAAAGAGCCATCATGAAGCAAACGATAATTACCTCGGCATCACTTCAACTACAACGACGTCACTCTCTGCGACACGAAATTAGTTGCAATGGTATTTTTTTAGTTTGAAATAGCGACTTTCAGAGTCTCTTGGTGGTTCTTCTCTGTAGAAACTGCCTTACGAACCGGTGGTAAATGTTTTGTAATACCATGACGATTCAAGTGCTACTATATGTAGCCTAAATGAATAAATATACGAATTAAAGAGAAATATTTCAATTTGAATTTGATATTAAGTGCTTTACGAATGCATAGCCAGCTTTACAAAAAAATAGAAAAAACTTCTACCAAAACAAACAATTTCACCAAAATTGCTTAATGATTCTTGTATTATACGGAAAATCTTCCGAAATCCGCAACCATTATTCATCCCGTCCCTTTCATCTGCGCTAAACAAGAAAGGGATGGATAGATAGGCCTATCGTTTGCAATGAAAATTGAATTAATTACAATAAACTTTCTTAATGGCTGTTGGAAATTTAGTTTATGGGGTTGGACGGGACAGACAACTAATCTATGTACACGATGAAGTGACATTTTGCTTAATAAACATTTTTTAAATTGACTTTGACTTTAACTAAATTTAACGTGGACTTTGAATTTGATTTTTGAATTTCCATTGACTTCTTTTAATTGATATAGTGATTCAAGAGGAAGGTTTATATGTATAACTAACTGTTGCCCGCGACTCCGTCCGTGTGGACTTTCATATAAAATTTTGACCCCCCCTTCCCTCCCTTATAATCATTTTTCTTCAAGATTTTTTCATACAAATGTTTTTCCCAGCTTTCTCCCGTTGACGTAGGAATTTTACAATAGTCTGTTGCAATTAAGCTTTAAGTTTACTAAGATACCTATATGCCAAATTTCAAGCGTCTAACTTAAGCCTGTTTAGATTTTTTATACAAAAGGATTTTCCCGCTTTTACCCGTTCCCACGGGAATTTCGGGAATTCCTTTCTCTACGGTACCTTTAGGCTGTGCGTTGATATATCAGTCAGTCAGTCAGTTAGTCAGTTTCTCTCTATATATATATATAGATATAGATATAGATACTTGTATGCAAGCGAAGCCAGGGCGGGTCGCTAGTTGTCAAATAAACCAATATTGTCTGTCAATATTGGACCTAGGTATAGGTATTGTGAGCTCTATCTAGTTAGACCAACACTATCAGTAGTTTCAATAAACATCTTTACTAATAATTTAAATGATAAATATGTATGTGTATCTGTTTTTCACTTTCACGCCAAAACCACTGAGTCGATTGTAATGATATTTTTTTTATAATACATAATAACTTTATTTATTTCCCAAAAGGTTGTCAAGGGTTCAGTTAATATACAATAAAGGCGACAAAATCTTTAAATGATGTCACAACTGATTCCTAGCTAGGTTACTAAAATAATCTGTGTATATATGAAAAATAATATTTGGTATAGTACTCGTCATTTATGTTTAGCGCTGGACGAGAATAGCTGCGCATCGGTAAAATCGCGCTCGTAATTGACGTATTGGTGCGAGAAAGACAACACGACTGGGACAACCAATCACCGCTCGCGCACCCGACGATCACGCGCCCCGCGCGCCGCGCCGTTACCTCGATACCTTATTTTTGACTTCTGCGCAGGTTTCACCTATGTCCAATATTGGCAGGTTTCAGCGCTAAACATAAATGACGCGTACTATAATGGAGGGTCAAAATTTATAAGGAAATGTTTGAAAGATTTTTACTGCGTAAAATTTTGGGGAAAATAAAAATGATACGAAATGAATTTAATAAAATTAAAAACAAAATAGACACGTATAAAACCACCATATAAAAACTCATTACGACAAATTGAAAACTCCGATATCGTTAACGATATCGTTACGATAAAACGTGAACCGAGCCGCTAATGAGATCTGTAATCTATCAATAGATTATACGAAGGTATTCTTTGATCTAGATTCTAGATAATGACCTGGATTCCTAGCTTCTGGTTAAATCGCAAATTGATCGACGTTTAACTGGTGTTTAAAAATTCTTCAAGTTTAATCTATGTTTAAAAATGTCTTTTAAACCCTTCAAGCTAAGGAAATATTTTTTGTATGTTCTTTGATTACATAAAAACTTCTAAGCTGATGCAAATACTTTACAACTTTAAAACTTAAGGATTTTTTTTGTATGTCCTCGGATTACATAAAAACTTCTAAACTGATGCAAATACATAGCTTCGTCTTGTAAAAGAGTTCAAATTATGTATTTTTCGTCTCTGTTTGTTAGGGCTAATCTCTGAAATTGCTGCACCGATTTGGACGGGACTTTGTTTTTTGCACTAATCACCACAGTATAAAACAAAGTCGCTTTCTCTGTCCTTATATCCCTATGAATGCTTAAATCTTAAAAACTACTCAACCGATTCTCATGCGGTTTTCATAGTATACTAGCTGTGTCCCGCGGTTTTACCCGCGTAGTTCCCGTTCCCGGGGCAATGCCGAGATGTAAGCTATCCTATCTTTTAAGTTGAATCAAACTACACATGGTGTGCGAATTTTATTATAATCGGTTAAGTGGTTTAGGAGTCCATTGAGGACGAACATTGTGACACGAGATTTATATATATTAAAATAAAGTGATTCAAGGGAAGGTTTATATGTATAAAACACTAGCTGTTGCTCGCGACTTCGTCCCCGTTGATTCGTTTTTCCATTATTTCTTCGCTCCTATTAGTCGCAGCGTGATGTTATGTAGCCTAAAGCCTTCCTCGATAAATTGTCAATTCAATAAAAAAAGAATTTTTCAATTCGAACCAGTAGTTCCTGAGATTAGCGCGTTCAAACAAACAAACAAACAAAGTCTTCAGCTTTATATATTAGTATAGATAGAGAAGAGGAGAGCAAAGCCGGGGCGGGTCGCTAGTTATAAGAATAACTGCAAATTATGATAATAACATCGTTATCATACACTGAGCTTATCATTTATATGGAATATTCGAGAACAATTTCATGCAAGATTTCCCCTATCTACCGCAGCTATGAACTCAATTTTTCTTTAAAAGATTTCGTTCGAGGAAAAAAGATAGAAAAATTTTCCTTTCTTTTAAAAATTAAGGAGAATGGTATGTTTTACGTGAGTAGGTTGTGTTAGGAATTGTGTTTTTATTATTTAGTAACTGTTGGCCGCGACTCCGTTCGCGTTTACTTTCATAAAAAATTTATTCCCTTAGAAACTGGATAAAAAGTATCCTATGTCCTTCTCCTGGCTCTAAACTGCCTCCCTGCCAATTTTCAGCTAAATCGGTTCAGCCGTTCTTGAGTTATAAGTGAAGTAACTAACACGACTTTCTTTTATATATATAGATTAAAAATAAAAATTATCTGGCCCAACTCAACGTATTTCCCGCTGCAGCTTTCCTACCTCTAATGTTATACTCGACAACCGCTTGGCGCAGTGGTAGCAAAACTGCTTTCAGCGCGAGGGGTCGTGGGTTCGATCCCCACACCGGCAAAATATATTTGTAATTTACATTTGTATTTTTCTGAGGTCTGAGTGTTGCTATGTATTGTATGTATGTATTTACAAAAGAAAAGTATGTATATGTAATTTATTCGGTTATCTAGTTGCCATAACACAAGCTTCGGCTTAGCTTGGAACTAGATGGCGCTGTAAAGGATAGGTACAGCGTGAAACAAGTCGCGAGGGTACAGCTAGTCAATAATAAAACAAATCCTACTAATAAACGTGAAAATTTGTGAGAATGTATGGATGTATCTTTGTTATTGTTTCACGCAGAAACGGCTTAACCGATTCAGTTGAAATTTGGTATATAGATAGGTGATACCCTGGATTAACATACAGGCTTATTTTTATCCCGGTATTGACCCGGGATAGCGGGTAAAACCCCGGGGCACGGCTAGTAATATTTCGTCTGGCTACAGCCTATTCCGTCATGCTCATGTCCCATTAGCTGATTATATTTTTATGACAAACATATGGGGATATAAAACATTGTTATTATGTCATAACTGTCTGTCTGTATGGTGTGTACAAAGATATATCCTGGTAGAAAAGCTTTTACGAGAAAATAAACTACTTTGAATGTGTTTACCATAAATTGTAATTGACAGATAGATTACAATATTTCGAAAAGTAAAACGTTATATTGTAAAGTATGCTAAATAAAAACGTAACGAGTCGCTGTCTGTACATGGAAGATATATGAGAAAAAACATTATAGGAGACCTTTATTAACGCAATAGAACCTAAAACAATGGTTTTTGGACTTTTGTGTCTGTTTATTTGTGCACGCTAATCTCAGAAACGGATTATCCTATCTAGATGGGGTTTTCAATGATATATTGTGGTAAGCTTCACTTAACATTTAATGTTTAATTCATGTCAATCGGGTGATAAATAAAAAAGTTGTGACAATTTAAAGAATCACGTTGAACTTGCTGAACGTTTGTTGGCGCGGGTTAGGCATTTTCAAAAATGCTGCCCAAAGTCACTTTTCTACGCGGACGAAGTCGCTGGCACAGCTAGTCTATCTATATATATATAAAGCAAGACGGGTTTGTTATAACACTTATAACTCGCGCTCAGCTAGACCAATTTCCATGATTTTTGGTTT
The DNA here is from genome assembly GCA_026213755.1 of Eurema hecabe. Taxonomy (NCBI): domain Eukaryota; kingdom Metazoa; phylum Arthropoda; class Insecta; order Lepidoptera; family Pieridae; genus Terias; species Terias hecabe. Next base: position 29,836 of record JADANM010005718.1, read on the forward strand.
ATTGGATTAGTCCGCGAAAAGCAGAATACATTTTAAAAATAATTAAAACTTTATTAGGGTGGGGGGTGTCACGCGGACAGAGTCGCGGGCAACAGCTAGTTATAGTACGCGTCACGAATCTTTAGCGCTGAACGAAACCTGCGCGGAAGTCAAAAATAAGGTATCGACGTAACGGCGCGGCGCGCGTGCCGCGTGATCGTCGGGTGCGCGAGCGTTGATTGGTTGTCCCAGTCGTGTTGTCTTTCTCGCACCAATACGTTAATTAGGAGCGCGGTTCTACCGTTGCGCAGCTATTCTCGTCAATCGCTAAACATAAATGACGCGTACTATACCTATAATTAATTAAAATAAATCTTAAAATTAAAAAACACATTTAAAGGAACGTGAATGTACATAGTTTAATGTTAAAATGACTAATATTTTAAACACGAAAGTTTGCGAGAATATATTTTGTAAGTATGTTTGTTGCTCTCACGCAAAAACTACTGAATCTTTTTGAATCAAGTTTGACGAGTAGATAGATTGACCCTAAATTGACACACAAGGTAGGGTAAAACAGATAAACTTACTAATTCTCTTTATTTAAAAGATTGGTGAAAGTTAGCATATTTTATCCTTGCTAACAGAGGTAGCAAGGATGAAATATGTCGATTTGGTGATACTTAAATATTTATTACTAACTGATTTATCTTGTGTTATATCTCAAGATAATAATCTAAATTACTTGAAAAAATATTTGTCCTACATTATCTATGGTTATGCTACCACAATCAAGAGTTTGGTATAGGAAATTATTGGGCGTCTCATCAAAATAAAGCTACGCACGAAAAATTAGCTTCATAGTAATCAATTTTAAAAATTGACCAGGGATCCCGGACTATTAAATATAGGTACAGTATTTCTGCATACAGAGTCCTGACGATCCATTCCATCCATTCAGTAGATTCTATGTAAAAGAGTAACACACATGTAAGCTTTTATACTAACGAACATTAACATCTATATTAAACTAATATATAGGGCTGAAGAGTTTGTTTGTTTGTTTGAACGCGCTAATCTCAGGAACTACTGGTTCGAATTGAAATTTTTTTTTATTGAATAGACAATTTATCGAGGAAGGCTTTTAGCTACATAACATCACGCTGCGACTAATAGGAGCGAAGAAATAATGGAAAAACAAATCAACGGGGACGAAGTCGCGAGCAACAGCTAGTTTATAATATTAGTAAGACTAGCGACCCGCCCCGGCTTCGCTTGCATGTATGATGCATGTATTATACATATAAAGCTTCCTCTTGAATCACTCTAAGAAGTTCGGTTGCGTAGTTTTAAAGATTTAAACATACATAGAGATATAGGGACAGAGAAAGCGACTTAGTTTTTAACGAATGAACCGATTTCAATTTAGTTTTTTTTTGTATTACAGGTGTTTCACGGGCGACTGTTCTTAGACATGTTTGATGAAAATCGATTCAGCCGTTTAAAAGTTATGGGGGGATAAATTGGGGAAGAAAAAACCGAATGTCTGCAAATATGCTCAAGTGGGGTATCAAATGAAAGGTTATGAATTGTACAACACAAAAAACAACAGCTTTTATAAGTTTGACGTGTCTGTCTGCCTATCGGGGGTTTTTAAAAATTTCAAATTTAATATTATATACTATGACTTGATAAGCGGTACTATTGGACAAGTAATTCATAATTCCATTTCCACGAGTGTGAACACGAAATTTTCGATGGTAAAAATTTTGCAACAAATTTCATGCGAAATTCTCATAATGGCAGGAAGAGGTTGGAAAACGGAAGCTCTTCGCTTTTTGGGCAGGAATGAAATGTTTCTTTGTAGGCGCAGTATTACATAGTATAAAACAAAGCTTTCTTCTGTCTGTCTGTCTGTCCCTATGTATGCTTAAATCTTTAAAACTACGCAATTGATTTTCCTGCGATTTTCAACAGACTTTCTAAAAGGAGGAGGTTCTCTATTCGACTCATATGTTTTTTTCTATGTTTGTTACGCGATAACTCCGCCAATTGTGAACCGATTTGAACAATTTTTTTTTGGCCTATAGGTAATATCTCAAGGGTGGTCCCATTGAAATTCAATAATAAAAAAACAACCCCCAAGGGTGGAAAATTGGGGATAAACTTTTTTATACGCAATATCTCCGCCGATTATGAACCAATTTGAACGAAGTCGGTTTTTTTAAGTTTATTATTTTTAATAGATAGGGTGATTCAAGAGAAAGGTTTATATGTATAAAACATGCTTAATATTTGCGTACGAAGCCGCGCGGGTCGCTAGTTAAAATTTTTTTTTATAAATCCATACTACTAGGGAAAGTGAGTCTGTCTGTATGTGTGATTTAATTTAAATTTGGTATATTGATAGATGATACCCTGGATTAAAACATAGGGTACTTATTATCCCGGTATTGCCCCGGGAACGGGAACTACGCGGGTAGAACCGCGAGAAGGGTAATTTGTTACAAATTCTAAATTGAAGAGGATGAAGTCGCGAGAAACAGTTATTTTCATAATAAAATACTAAATAATTTTTCTTCTGACGCTACAGTATGAATAGAAAGTTCGAGACTTTTCTTTTCCCTTAGGACGTTGTTTTTAATATTAAAGGTCACATGCGAACACTTTGAAGCTAAGCTACAACGTTTTATATGATGCGTCATGAATGAAAAATTACAGTTGTTAAAGAGACCCATGCATATACTACATATTATATTAAAAAGATACGTTATAAGCGCAAAATTTTGAAGACACAAAAACATCCTAATTAGGACGTCTTACCTTTAGGTGATTGGTTACCGGCCACGCGCAATTGAAAAAACGAGCTATCTCTTTTTTTCTTGTTGGTTGTATCATCTATCTCTTTTCTATCGTTTTGACTTGTATGTATGTGTGCTGCCGCTGCTGTGCGGAACACTTTTTCACTTTTTCAGTTGATTTGTAGGTATGGGTATAACATATTTATTATATAATATCATTCATTATAGATATCCTTTTGTATCATTTCTCTTAAATAAAAAATCGGTAGTCTATAAAGTCGCTTTACTAACAATAGTTGAACGTGAAATCATAAGAAATTATTGATGGAAAGGTTGCATTTTTGCCGATTGTGCGTCCTTGTCACTCGTTCCTCTCGCTTGCACTTAAAGCCTTAAATGGAACGCCTCAAAGCAAGATAACGACGCATATTTTTTTCGAATTATAAGACGTTGTCACGTCAAAAACGAGAAATATTATTACTTTTTATGTTTACTTATATAACCAGCTGATTCTTATCCACTTGAGTTGAGCGAAATGTTAATAATCCTTTTGACCTATGAAACTCAGCAATAATGTCGCTATCTATTAGTGAAAGAATTTTTAAAATCGGTTCAGTAGATCCCGAGATTACCCCCTTACAATTTAACAAACACACAAACTTTTCTTCTTATAATATTAGTATAGATGTTGTCGTACCAGTTGCATATCGCCTTCTGATTTACCTTTATAATTGGTTGCCTGGAAGAGATTACTCTTTATTGATAAGGCCTGTTACTAATACTGTATTCAATCAAAATTTAATGTTCTATATTGTAATAAAGTCTTAAAAATAAATAAATAAAAAGAGAATTGTTGCAAGGTGAAAAAAATGTCCCCATTATTAGGAAAAAGATTATTTATGGCTAATCTTTTTGGACATTGAGTAGTTTTAGGGTTACTGTGGACGCAGTAAGCTGGATAAATTATTGGAGCATTACGTACCCAATTTATATAACTATTTTTGTAGTTTGATAAGACTAGGCTTGACTTTGGGCTTTGTTTGCATACGTGAATGCAACATTGAAGGGAACTGAATAATTCTTAGTTAAAAAAACTAGTTAGTCTTGTTTGAATTTAAAGTGATAAATGAAAACACCATTCTGCGGGCTTCAGAGGAAGTTTTAGGTATAGTGCGACTAAGTGTTGGAACAATTTGCCTCCACCTCTAAAAACTTTAAAGACGTATACAAATTTCAAATTTAAATGTAAAATGCTTCTCCTAGAAGATTTTAAAAACCAGCCTTAGTCGCACACAGTGTAATAATATTTAGATATTATATTATATAATATAAAATCACATTTTATTTATTTGTTTTTGGAACATATACTCTTTTATTTATGTATATTGTTATATTCTTTAGTGTTTATTTATGTACTATCTATCTATACAATCATATTTTGAATATATTTGTTTTGTTCAGTTATTTCCTTTTCATTGTTATTTATTTAAGAAGTTAGTCACTGTCTTTTTTAGGAGCCACTGAAAATCAGCGTTGGAGCTGTTCGCAGCTCCAACACATGCTGAGTGGTATCCTCTTCCAGAGAAACACTGTTTTTTCCCCTTTCCTGTGTTTTTATTTGTTTACTTCACGTGTGTATTGTTATACTTATTTTTGTAATCTGCTCTGGAATAAATGTTTCTTTCTTTCTTTCTTTCAAAAATATATATATATATTGAAAATAAAAAGCCTATTTTCTACGATTTTCCACGTATAAGTGTATCTACACTTTCTTCCATAAGTGTTGCTATTTCCGCGATATAGCAGTTGAAAGAATTGAAAAAATATTTTATTCGTAACTAGCTGTTGCCCGCGACTCCGTCCGCGTGGATTTTCATATAATCTTTGACCCCCTCTTCCGTCCCTTATAATCCTTTTTTCCTAGATTTTTCCATACAAATGTTTTTCCCGCTTTCTCCCGGTCCCGTGGGAATTTTGCAATATCCTGTTGCAAATAACCTTTAATTCTACTGAGGTACCTACATGCCTTTTCAAGCGTCTAACTTAAGCGGTTTAGATTTTCCATACAAAAGGATTTTCCCGCTAATTCCCGTTCCCGCGAGAATTTTGGGAATTCCTTTCTTAGCGGATGCTTACGCCATAGCATCTACCTGCACTGCAAATTTCAGCCCGATCCGTCCAGTGGTTTGGGCTGTGCGTTGATAGATCACCTTTGAATTATATAGATATAGATATTTTTGTAGTTTGCTAAGACTTGTATGGTTTGGGACTTTGCATACGTAAATGCATCAGGAAACTGAATAATTCTTATTTAAAAAAACTAGTTAATTTTGTTTTGTATTATTTAAAGAGCGTATTAGGCGATAAATGAATGTATGAAAATAAAAATTAACATTATGATACCTCCGTTACACCAAATTTCATAATGATCGGGCCAGTACTTTTGCGAAAAAGCGTATCAAACATTCAAATTTATTTTTTTAGAAAAGATGGTGTTAGTCTTGAATACAGATTACTAGCTGCTGTATTCGACTTCGAAACTTTAACCTCCTTTTGAACCCTTTTTTTCCAGTTAAAAAGTAGCCTATGTTCTTTCTCAGGCTCTAGACCATCTGTGTACCCAATTTCGTTCTAATCGATTTAGTTGTTTTGGCGTGATTTAAAGACAGACAGACAGACAGAGTTACTTTCGCATTTACAATATTAAGTATGGATAGAAGAAGATATAAACGTGGTAGATCAAAAACCATAACACTCTTTTGTTTTGCTACAATCGAGTAATGATATTTACGGGTACCAGGGCAACATAAGCCATAAAGAGACTTCAAGGCAATGTAATGACAGCTCATACAATAGACAATACGCTTTATATAGAAGACAAAAGCGCTTCGGAGATGTGTTGACGGCTTTTGTAAACTGACATAGTTTTATTTCTTTACGTATTTAGTTATTAACTAGTCGCGCTTTGGTTTTTCTCGCATTTATGCATGTATTATACAAATAAACCTTTCACTTTAACTATTGTATTAATTTAACTCATTTATCATATAGAATACAATCATTTTCTGTTTTAAGAGTGACGTTCCCGCTTTCTCTTCAAACACCGCGGTGACAAGTGAGTGAGCGAGACAAAACATTCAAATCTTGACATTTGCCATAGACACAATATTTAGCAGTAATTTGTCAATTATAATTATTACAACTATACTCATTTAGGGAAGGCATAATACTGCGTTTTTCAATTACAGAGCATAATGCGACATTTCCATCATTGTCAAATTAAAGAAAATCATTTCTTAATTTTCTGGCCTTGCACAAATAATTACACGCATCGAGCGAAAGCACTTTTTAGTACTTTTAAGAGTTCTCGATATATGAATAAAGAAAGATGTAGTTAAAACATTCAATGTTAAGCATTCTCCCGCATAATGTTGAAAAATGCTATAATTGAAAAACCAGGATAATATGCATTATTATAAGATACGTATACAGATATTAATTAAATAAAATAAATATTTTCAGGACATTTATACACAGCGCAACTAAATAACGGAATAAATTACATATACATACTTTTCTTATGTAAATACATACATACAATACATAGCAACACCCAGACCCCAGAAAAATAAAAAATGTAAATTACAAATATATTTTCCCGGTGTGGGGATCGAACCCACGACCCTTCGCGCAGAAAGCAGCTTTGCTACCACTGCGTTAAGCTGTCGTCAAAAAAATTGCAGAATTATTAACTTCCGAATTTCATTTGACGTAAATAATTGTTTACCACCTCGACCCTTCTACTGTTAGCCGTCATAAAAATCGAAGTAATATTATCAACGTTAGAATAACTTAGACTTTGTTATGAGACAGAAATATAAAGATCATTTTATTATTTATTTCTTGTCTGTCCCTATGTACCTATGCTTTAATCTTTGAAACAACGCGACCCATTTTCATGCCGTTTTTTTATCGCATAGTCATTCAAGAGAAAGATTCATGTGTATAATACATGTATAATACATATATATAAATAAATAAAGGAAAGTCCCTCTCTTTTGTCTGTCCTTACGTATGCTTAAATCATAATAACTACGAACCCATTTTCATGCGATTTTCCTTAACAGATAGACGGCCAAATACTCATACGCAAATTAAATTTAAGCACCCCTTAAGACTCGTAATTTTGACAGAATTGTATGGCGAACTGTTAGATCGGACCGGTTTAAGTTGTACTTAATTTTAAGTAGGTAGTTCAGTATCCCGGCAAGAGTGATTCAAGAAAAAATTGTAAAAAGCACGGGCTGGTGGGGATCTTATTCGATCCACCCCAGGTCATTGAAGAAAGCCAGCAGTCTATTTACGCTGCTGACGATCTCCCGGAGCGTACCTGTGTTATTAAAGTACTTAGCCCTGTATGCGGCAGTTTCAGGGCAGTGTAGAAGCACGTGTACCGCTGTTTCGTCTTCTCTCATGCAAGCTCTGCAGAGAGGGCTATCTGTGATACCTAAAATAAAAAGGTGTTTATTAAAAGATCCATGTCCTGTGATGGCAGCTGTAGCTGTGTGTAGTTGCCGTTTGGATAGTTGTCTTAGCCGCCTGGTCATCCTGTTTTCAAGCTCAGGCATTGCTTCCTTGGCTTGTTTGCAGTCTTTTAGGTTTGCCCAGTAACTATTGTGTTGATCTCTCGTTCGTTTATTTACTAATTTTCGTAGGTGTGCGAAGGGGATCGGTATTATAGGTTCAGGTCCCATCAGGTCTATATAGTAAAACCGCAATCAATTTTTCTGTATTTTAGACAAAACGTCAAATTTAGTGCTACCATTGTCATAATTAGTAGATTGACATTACTGATACAACGCGGGTTCAATGACCTGTTATAACGAATATCGATTAGTTTATATGAAAAATTAATGTAATACGAGGTGAGTCTAACACGCATACTAGAGTCTAAACACGCAATTCATAAATCTCATTTGAATTTTTAAATGACGCTGGGTTTTTATTTTAATTTTAATAATTAATGTTTTTAATAAACCTGAAGCTGTTGGTTCATATTGAAGTTACTTTCCGTTGATTATCTTATATCTAGTATATTTAAAGACGTGTTCTTTAACAAAATATTTAATTTTTAATTAACTACTTATATTATATATACAATATAGGTACAACTTATTGTATATATTATATAGATATAGATTTAATTTTTTTTACCTTATTTGCATTGTTTTATTGTGTTTTCTAACCTCAAGTGATTAATTTACACATAAACACCGTTATTTATTAGTACTATTTGCGAGCTTTCTAATTTATTTTTCTCCTAGAATTGTAATAAAATCTTTGCTTGTTATACCTCATTGGATAGCTGAATAATCGTAGATATTTTTAAAAGTATGTGCAGGATAAGCCACATACATTATTTTTTAAATATAAAGCAAGGAAAAAATTAATTACGTAGAAATTATTCTTAGTTTTTTACTTTCGATCACATTCTGCGAGTTTGTCGGTTTGATTGCACGTAAATTATTAATGAAAATAATAAAGCCACTTACCCAGAAATACAGCAAAAGAAGCAAAAAAGAGGCCCTAAAAACGTAAAAAAAGTGGGGCAGTAGCCAAAAAATCGTCATTTTTATTAAAAGTCTTTAAAGTCCAATAACTTGATAACGGTTATGTTTAGGATATAGTATTTCATAGTCAAATTAGTCAGAAATAATGAACACTACAACCTAGTAAAGGATCTAGGTCGACTTACCCAGTAACCCTGTATACACGTCTCGAACAAATATCATAAGCGCGATTCAGAACTCGGCGCATTAGTAGCGGTCGCTACAGTACCATGTCCACAAGTTGTATATATACACGTCTCGAACAAATATCATAAGCGCGATTCAGAACTCGGCGCATTGGTACCTAGTGGTCGCTACAGTACCATGTCCACAAGTTGTATATATACACGTCTCGAACAAATATCATAAGCGCGATTCAGAACTCGGCGCATTAGTAGCGGTCGCTACAGTACCATGTCCACAAGTTGTATATATACACGTCTCGAACAAATATCATAAGCGCGATTCAGAACTCGGCGCATTAGTAGCGGTCGCTACAGTACCATGTCCACAAGTTGTATATATACACGTCTCGAACAAATAT
>JADANM010005719.1:15710-26144 GCA_026213755.1 Eurema hecabe
AAATATATGCACGTACAAAGTCTAATTCAAATGTACATCAAGGAACAATAAGTTTGTTATAGTCAGTATGCGATATAGGCAAGCGTACCGATGTCGCGGCACTTGCGGTGCAGGCGCAGCACGTCGTCGGCGGCGCGCTGCAGCCGCGCGGCCAGCGGGCCCGCGTACAGCTCGGCGAGCGCGGCGTGGTCCCGCGACAGCGCGCGCGTGCTCTCCAGCGCCGCCTGCCAGCACGCGTACGCGCCGTTCAGCGCCCACTGCTCGCGCCTGCAACGTCGCCACGTAGCGCGCATTAGTGTCCGGCCCGCTCTTCTCGTATCACGTGTTGTAACACGCGGCACCTACTTGTGCTTGTGGTCCTTGTGGCGCTGCGCGGCGGCGCGCGCCAGCTTGTCGAGCGCGCGCGCGTACTCGTGCTCGAGGTCGGCGCGCCGGCGGCAGTAGTCGTGCAGCTCGCCCGCCACGCCCGCCGCCGCCTCCGCGCGCGCCTCCAGCACGCGCGTCTGCTCCGACAGCTGCACGCGGATGTCTGCGACACGCAACGCGCCATTAGCTATACTGTACTGATAGTACACGACACACACACACTCACACACTCACACACACAACAACGCCTATAGCTACTCCGTGAGAGCGATCCCACTAATCCGTTATTTACGAAGCCGGAAATTATTGTTTGTTACAATTGCCTTGAGACGCATTTTATCAATTTATTATCAGACGCCCCACGAAGGGTTCGTATTAGTAAATAAACAAGCCTACGCCCTATAGCGGATACTTGGCATAAACATATTCGAGTACTTATAGTAATTAACACGGTTACAAAGCCATTATATTAATTATGGACACTACACGCATGTCGCGCGACTTGCAGCAAACCGACAATAGCGCCAAGCACTCCGCACGCGCGTCGCTCGCAGAAGTACGTTTAATACTTCATTTGACTTTACAATACAAATTACTATATAAAAAACATCACAAAAAATCCGATATATCGGTAAACGTTGTTGCACAAAGCTTTAAGATGATGAATTAACGACGGAGCAGCAGCAGCAGCAGCAGCAGCAGAGGGTGGGTACGTGGTGTGCTTGTCCTTTGGAAGTCTCTGCTTTATATTGTTCCTACATTACACTATTTCTTACTATATTTCTTACTATAATATTTAAATAATTTTTCGAATAATAATAATGATAATAATCGAATATTAAAGCTCCATAGCCTCAGGCTGCAGTGGCAGCAAGAGCTCGCTTTGATAAGCTCGCTCAATAACGTTGAGCCACAGTTGCGGTACTGTGCAGGGTGCGATAATAGAGCCTGTCATATTACTTCTTCTTCTTCTTGGTTGAATGGCGGTGCTGCGTTACCACAATTTCGCCAATGTCTAATTGAATATAGATAAATCAAGTTTGAGGGTCGATATTTCGGTTTCAATACCACAGCCAAACATCGACCCCTGTCATATTTCTGTAGCAATGTTTACTTTCGAATATCTAAGACATAACTTCATAAGTACCGACTTTTAATCGGGCTTTCCCAATCCAACCGTTATTTAGGTAGTTGTTTAAATAATTATTAACATGATTTACGATATTGAATGATTCGGTAAGGTGCTACACACAGCGGTGTCGAAGAACTAAGTCACGGAGCGGTGTCATAGAGCAGTGTCATTGAGCATTTTCACGGTGCGTTCTCGTAGCGCAGTGTCAGAGAGCGCCGAGCGGTGTCATAGAGCAGTGTCAAGGAGCGGTGTCATGGTCCCGGAGGCCTTGTGAGTGTCACAGTACTCGTAGTGTACATAATACATATCGATGCGTCCGACGAGTGACTCATTTAATAAAGTAAGTCGGTGGGTGCCGGGGGGGCGCGGCGAATGAGTGTAAGGTCATTGGTGGCCAGGGCTCGCAAATCAAGGGGACCGCCGCCGCCGTCGATACGCCGCGCTAATTTTAGCTTATTCATTCGATCGATACATCGGCCTGATTGCGAGAGCTTTTTATATTATATCGATACTTAATAAATGGCAGCACCGAAATACATGTATGATAGATACGTGTTGATGTCCGCGACGGTAATGACAAGCCGCACCGCCTCCGCCGCCGCAGCTGTCGGAGTCGTTGGAGCGAAGTGCTTGTTATCGGGCGGTAATGGCTGCAATTGGCACGAACGGTACGAACCGTCCCATCTGCGACATTCACACACCCTGTATGTACAGGACACTGCATATTGCGTTCGGCCTCCGCCGAGCATCATCGCCTTCCAAACATCGAAACAACACAAATAAAAACTTCCAATACTATAAATTACATAAAAATTACTGGATCATTTTTTTCATAATAATGTTGTATGTGAAACGTAAGGTCAAAATATACATAAAGCGAACTTTAGGCATTTTAGTACTATCTTACCATACATGCTACTTCAAAACGAATCCAACCCCTAAGGCAATATGTTCACGTAATAAAACTTCGCAGCCAAACAAGATTGTTGATAAATGACAAGACGACGAGCGTTGCGAGTTGATTGTTTACAAACAGAAGTTAACGATAAGAAGTAACGAACAATACGCGAGCCGCAGCAGGCTCGCCACTCGCCGCTCGCCGCTCGCCGAGCCCGGCCCGACACGAGCTAATTGAACCGGTCCCACTGACGGCAGCAGATGTTAAAATCGCTTAAGGAAATATCACAAGAAAACCACGTTGCAGCTCGTTGGCATACAATGTTATTGTTTTCCAAATCGTTCCAACAAAAGATACAACATTTCACGTGAGATCTCGTAAAAGCGATTCACGAGTGGATCTATTCTTAGCCACAAGCTTGGAACGGGTATCCAGCGTGATATACCAACACCGACCGACCGACCGACCGACGTATACACTCAGCCGCATACTAGCAGCTTGGATTGCCTCGACACTAACCATTACCTCGAGTTTATTACACATTAAAGCTCTTAATTTATCTTATAACTTATACTGATGACTGAATTAACTAATATTCGTCAATAGTGTCGAGTATCTAGTATATATCACAGTGCAATGCGTGTTCGGGCAGGTCGCGTACCGGGGAATGCATTGGCGAGGTCAGGGGGTCCCCAGTCGTGCCGCGGCTGCACGATGCAGTTGAACATCAGGAGCGGGGGCCGGCGGCCGACTGCTCTCTGGACTCTGGAGCCGCGCAGCCTCCGCGCGCCCGCCCCGCCCCGCCCCGCGCCGTGCACCCCCGCGCACTCCCGCACACCCGCACGCGCGCACCCTCACCCCGCGACCTACGCCGACTCACTCACACACACACACACACACGCTCGCAGCGCGGAGCTTTCAGACACTTGTCAGCTTCAAGCTCTATTATTTCTTTATAAAATAAATCCGACAACCGTCAAGTGTAATGACGGAATGCCAGTCGCGGCCGCGCTCTCGCTACCCGGGGACTCGCGCGCCACTGAGCCTGCCTCCCCGTGCGTCCTACACCTCGCTGGCACGCGTCATATTTGCCAAATGATGCGATAAAATAATCATTTTTCGAGACTGAAATCTTTGCGAACTCGACTGGTTGGATAAGTACCGCATCTATTTATAAATTAGGAATGCATTAACATTTTTACGTTACAGACATTCCCCACATCCGTCATCGAACCGCACAAAAGAAACTACAAAGATTATTGCGACCGCTGGCACTCTCTTATCTCGTAGACTCGAAGTGACGATCGTTTCTCATTGCTTCACTTTAAAAAGCGTAACAAAAAATAAATTGAAACAAAAATCCATCATCTCGTAACGCTTTGTGCTGCTTGTACATAATATATTCGGCGAATAAAGAACAGCGCGCGCGGTTAAACATAGAAATTCGGGTTGCATTGTACTCGTAATGGGCCCAGGTAGAGATGTGTACGCGCACAATGCGTGTAAAGACAACAACAATAGCGGTGCAGCACACTGCACAATGCACAACGGGCATAAAGCATTATCGGGGAGAGCGGTGCCCGCGGCGCGGCGCGCGGCTCGCGGCCCGCGCCACTGCGAGTTGCTTGTGCAGCTATTTAGCACGGGCCCCTACTTTATGTATATGTATATACGTGTATTAGAACTGTATTTAATCACCAATGCACATTTTTCATAGGTTTTTACCACAACCACAGAACGGCAATTAATCATAAATTGATCGCATTTAATTCCTCGAGTAGATCACACGGTGCGGTGTGTCGAGGTCGTGAAGTGACACATGAATGATTCACCGGCGAGACGGTAGTATATAGTGTTCTATCAGAGCAAGCGGGCGCGGATGGCACGGTGGTGCGAGGTGGTGCGAGGTGGTGCGAGGTGGCGCGAGGTGGCGCGAGGTGGCGCGAGGTGGCGCGAGGTGGCGCGAGGTGGCGCGAGGTGGCGCGAGGTGGCGGTAAGCGGCGCTTAGCTAGTAGCATCAATCACGTCGCTAATAACGCCGTGCGCCGCGGAGACCGCGGGTGACGGGACAGCGGCTGGCGCCCTTTTCGCTATCAGCTAAGCGATCTGCGCCCACGCACCGCGACAGACCAGTACATAACCAGCTCCTAGACCTCCCGCTGCACACTGAATAAACTCAAATCGTTATTTATGCAAACTGGCCACGCAGGCAAGGGCAACGCTTGCTTTAGCAACCAGTTCCAGGGAAGTTATTAAATAATTATAATTATTACTACAAGTAATCATACACCACAAAGGTGGCAATCAAGTACTATTTAGTGTATGTACTTGAAATTTGTAAATTGCCTAAATCCCTCGCTACAAATTTCAATATTCCCTGGTACGGCCAACAAAATATGTACATTGTGCATTGACAATACGAGTAAGCTCGAAATCAAGCTCGCTACGTGCACTTCCCCGCGGTGCAGCTGCCGGCGGGCGGGCGGCGCGGGGCGGGGCGGGGCGGGGCGGAGGGACCGGTCCGACGCGCAAGCAAAGCTGCTTAATTTTAGCCTACCTTGCGCCCCACCTTTCGAATCAACAAGTTGACGGCCCCTAACAATGCCGCGCTAGTAGTGCACCCTCGTCCACCGTCACCGTCACCGTCTCGAGAGGTAATGCGATTATAAAGTAATACCATAAATAAAAAAATATGAAAATGCCCATGAGAGTCATAACCCATCCCTACACGCGATATTTGTGAACGCAAAGCAAGCTCGACCGCGTGCTCTTCATTAGACATACATTCATACATTTGAATATTTACATCCACAATAGTTGTAATAAACAATTAAAATCGATATTGATCGTTATTATTATTTTGTTCTCACTAATCATACCTCATCACAAACGTGTCGTAAAATCTAGGCTCTATAAGTACCTATATTGCATTCCGAGAACTTAACATAACTTGTATGAGGTTATTTGTAAGAAAAACTACACAAAGGTGAGCGAGCACCGAGCACGCAGCTCGGACCCATTTATAAGACGCACGTGCTCGTGTTTACGTGCAAGTTATCCAAAAAAGTCGATCTCCATTCGATCTGCGCGTTCTTCTATAGATATTATAGAGAAACAGGAAATAACCGTCGCCGCATTAGTATTGTCGCATCTTTCATAATAGGTACACATGTACGACATACACTTACATGTACATGCAATTTTTTCTAATATTCTTAACGGGTATGGTGTGTCTACGCTTATGTTTTGAATGTTCGTTGCTTTGTCACGCAAAGGCTCGTTTCTAGGCTAGATTAACTTTATGTGCTGGCTTTGCCCTGAGAGCGGACACTTAGCAAGCAAACCAACCAATGTAGAGTTTCTTATTTCGGCATTGTTGATATATGAGTAGTTATTATATAACGAATGCAGTGCCGCATCTGAATTTTCCTTAAGACGGAATCCAAATTCCTTACAATGCCCTCCTTTGTATTCAGTTGGATCAAGCCCAAGCAAATGTAGTTACATTACATGAACTATATTCCTTTATTATGCACAACTAACAAGTCACTGGGACGTGACCAGGCGAGGCAACGCTGCTTTCAAAATATAGATTTAAGTGGGAGCGACGCAGGCTCTTATCAATGTCGCGCATTGTCGATGCCATAGTCAGGGTAGTTTTGTAGATTGAAATGTTTGTAGCGATCGGAAAGTCATCAATAGGCTGAGGTAGCGGCATGATGGCATCTCGAGCGTAATGTCAAGGGTATTGTGTGCGGAGCCCCCCGGTCGCCCCGCCCTGCACGGTGCACGGTGCACAATGCGCTCCGCTGCCTCTTTGTCCGCTCCATCCGAATGTCTCCTATAGCCGCGCACTTGTCAACCAATCCGCCCTCATTACGCCGAACACAAGCGTCGCGATGAATACCTCGTACATTTTAATGAATACATTTCGACTCTTCAAAATTTCGATTCACAACGCTCATCCATCCAATTGTAAGAACATTCAAGCATTTCAGCAATACTTTCCGTTAAAAAATATCTTTAGAAATGATAGTGGCTCATTGTATTGTGAATGTGATGTATACCAACATACATCTATAGGACATTTTTATCTAGGAGCAACGAAACTATCGCATATATAAACAAATACATGATTATGAGTTACGTAAGCGCGCTGGCACCACTAAACTTTGCCCTTTATTGTTTAATAGCGCCTTTATCATGACAAGTTCATTAGCCTTATTTTCGATCATCGTTACATGGATAGACCATTATATGTACAGAAATACAAGTACAGCTAAAGAGTAGCTAACGGCATGGTTTATTTCTATTATTAAATGTACTTAATACATTTTCCGCATTGAGCGATATGAAATGAAAATAGTTTGTTTATATGCATTTGTTTAGCTCGGTGGTATTCGTTTAAGACTACGAGATGAAATGAATTCTATTCAACAAAAAAATAAGTGTTCAAATTGGTTTATAATTGGCGGAATTATCGCATAAAAAACATAGAAAAATTCGATTTGGTCGATTGAACCTCCTCCTTTTTGAAGCCGGTTGAAAACACTACATTTCATTAATTTCATATTTCATTTGTATAATCATATCTATATTTTTAAGTGCTTTACAAAATTTGATATGAAATTGGTATAAAGAGCCAGCGCTCGCCATTCAACTGGCGCTATTAGAGGAATAATAGCTTTATGATAGCTGTAATGGCGCGGAAAGATGCAAAACATTAGCGTTCCCGAAATATCGCAATGTTTACACTTTTATACGCTGAGGAATCTCACTCAAGTAATCGCCTCTTCAATAGCCTCCCAGTCGTAACCACCGACCATTTTAGTTCATTTCTATACATTTCTATACAATTATTGATTTTATATAACACTTCGAGCAAAGCTCATCTAGTTGTTAACGTTGACAAGTGCTCTATCGAATCAGTGGAGTGGAGATGAGATGTCGGTCGGCGGTCGGCGGTCGGCGCGGCCTTCGAGTACAGTTCATCAATCGATAGCTGCCGTCTCCAGACGGCGGCGAGCGGCGCGCGGCGTGACGCATACCTAATGTGCCACTTACACACTGACTGCACAGTGCACAGTCTCAATGCGCTCCCAGAGCCGACGCCGACGCGGACGGCGCACTGAGTCGACCGCGGATTATGCACATTATCCAACTATGTACTACAATATGTTATATGACCCTAATACATTCTTAAATTATGCTGCGTGGATTGCTTAAAACCATTTTCATTCCCAATCCGGAGCAAACTAGTAATGCAATTAAAGCTCGAATGACTGAGAGCAATTTATTGTGATATAGCGGGCCGTGCACAATGAGCTACGTGCAACTGTCTAGATTCCGTAAATGGCGGCAAGCCGGTCAGCAAAAGCTCGCAGTTTCGCAACAGTAGCGCAGGTGGCAATTAGCCGGCGCCACGCGACCAGCGCCACCACCGGACCCACCGCGACCACCGCGACCACCGCGACCACCGCGACCACCGCGACCACCGCGACCACCGCGACCACCGCGACCACCGCGACCACCTCGTGACTCAGGGCTCAGTGGCCCATATTTGTGTCAGCGGTCGCTCCGACGCTCCAAATGCTTATTGAAATCGCTACACTGTACTAGAGCATGATTAGTCTTTCAACAATGGGCTCCTATTGTTTACGCACCACATTCATATACGCTTTTAATTGACGATTGTAAGGAAATGTAAACATAGTCGTCTCGATATATTTTATTTATTTAGATAGTTAGCTATCGATGGGGCTATGTGTCGGTGTGTTATTTAAGCGCAGTTAAAAGTTTATGCAGAGCACTGTCTGACGAGGTGACGATGCGTCGCGGTGAATCTAGTGCCCAATGAGGCGCGCGCGGCGCGAGCGAGCACGGCGGTCGGGGACGGTCTACGGTCTAGTGAACACTATTGCATGTTCACACAATACATCATCGTATTTTACATTAAAGATTGGGAACCCAAGATATAATGCTTCAATTGAAAAACAGTAAATTTCTTTGAGAAATTTGGGCACACAACAAGTTGTTAAGCGCAGACGTAAAGAAAATAAGGTGTCATTTGAATCCATACAAGGAACAGAATTAGGCGGGATTCATGGAATCGCAAGACGGTCGGAGGCGGCTGGCGGCGTCGCGAGCGCGGCCCCGCTATATATAGCCGACAGCGGCGCGTCCGCGTGAATCACGCCGCGCCCGCCGAGACGCCCGCTCGACGCCGCACGCACACGCACGCTCCCGGAGAACTCCCCACGAGAGTACAGCACGCTGTACCTGCCTCCGAGTGCCCACTGCCCGCCAAACATCCACCATTCATACAACACGCCAAACATTCACATGAAAAACTAAACGTCTACAAAACTGTACACAATACATTTCATTCTACTCTAATTAATTGCTTATTATCAAAGTATGTTACGGTGACTTGTTTCGGCTGCTCTATCTCGCGATAAAAACTGTACCTCGCTCGCATACATTGTAGTCAAGGTATAACGAATGTGTAACACCTAGTTAGTTAACAAACCACAAGAATGTATGAAATAACAATTTATTTCAATTAAAACACGGAAGCGTCTGCTTTAACTCGACAATAGTGAAAAATTTAGTAGCAGTGTTTAACGACTTGTTGCTATTATGGGTGAAATATAAACCTTAATTGCAATGCTACATCAGTAAAAGTATAAGTTTTATTTGCAAACCGAATTTAGCAAATAACGATATTCAAATAAGATTTGTCGAATTAACTGTGTCACTGTAATTGAGCTGTAAAAGGACTATGGAGAATATTGAGGGTGATTGTGTATTGTGGAGCTGTTTGGGCGGTCGGCGGCCGAACTCTGGCGGGTATATTTAGGCAACTTCCGAGAACGACAGGAAGTGCTTGTCAACGGATAAACATTTCTCCGTTTGTTCGAAATTTCGATACTCGTGACAAATTTAACGCTACCTAAATGATTGCCGTCCTGACGTCATTCACTTTACATTCTAGAATATAGATAATACAATTTCCATCAGAGCTTCAAGTGGAGCTGCGCCACTCGACGCGGTTGCCGTTTCGATTTTTATGAAATAGTTGGGTTTTTTTTTTTATATACAATTAAGAGGGGAGACGAGCTGGACGCACTCCTGGTAAGAGTAACGCCAGCCCATAGCCAATGCAGTGCTACCCGGAACTTTGCTATAAAGCGCAACTCCGGGCAGCGTGCACTACACCGACGCTCCCCACTTTGAGTCGTCAGATGTTAAGACTCATTGGCCCAGTAATTTCGCTGGCTACAGTGCCCTTCAGACCGGAGCACAGTGACATTTTCACATCACTGTTCAGGCGGTAGAATGTCTGGCACTGTGGGGGTACCCACCCAGTCGGTCTCCTGCGAAAGAGACCTACCCCCGGTAGACGTTTACGCACGTAATGCTCGTTCCCGGGCAATCCAACGACATAAGGTATCCTATTTGTTAGTACAGGTACATCTAACGTTTCATAATATAGTTTTATTTCAGCATTCGTAAAAGAGCAGATTCGTAAAAGTTACATACGTCGTCATAAGCTTTCGCGTCTATAATATTAGAATGGTTCATAGTGGTGCACTGTCCAGGTGTTGTCCGGGTGTTGACCGGGTGCCTGACCTACCGTAATATTTCATAGCAAACGTGTTAAAGTCACTCAGTGACATCGGTCAGTCACGAGTCTACCGACACACGAGTAATCTACAAGATTGTTGAATTACGAATGTTCATTAATTCATTCATTGTCGTACAGCGTACACCATCTTACACGTTTTATACTTGTAGAATTATTACCTACTAAAGTACTTAACATGTTTTCAACAAAATTTTAAGAAGTCCGTTTGTAAATCTGTTGAATTATATGACGTTTAAGATTAACCAATAAAACAAGTAAGATGTGCATCACGTAATATACTCGTATACAACAATGGCAACGTCGCGTCGAGTGGAGTGTGGAGCGTGGAGCGATCGCCGTGAATATTGATGATGTCGTCACTTCACTTGCTGCGCCGACCACATCATTAAA
>JADANM010005719.1:29410-43393 GCA_026213755.1 Eurema hecabe
TGCCTCCTAGTTCTGTTGCTGAAACCATGTTACGTTAACAACAATATAGATTAAGTAATAATTACTAAAAACATACTCAACAGAACTTCCAGTCACAAAGAAGCGTTCCAAGATACTCAAAAGTTGATTGGAACGATTTAATTCCAGTTAGCAAATTATTTTTCGTACTGTATTATATTTTAAGTATAGTCGGTCATAAGTCACCAGTATCGTTTGGAGTTGTGGAATAGGCCTAAGAAGTTGGAGCATCAGTTGGATCACCAAATGGCCGTAGTGTCAATGTCGGCCCCAGCGCTGTGCGTCCGTGGTGCCGTGGGACCGTGGGAGCGCAGGGTCAGCAGGCGGGCTGGCGGGCGGCTGGCGGGCGGTTCGCGGGCGGCTGGCGGGCGGCTGGCGGCACTACACGCTACACGCAAGCTCCACACGACATTACGTATCACTTATTCATCGCGCCGCGCTCCGAGCTCCGTGCTCCGTGCGTCGTGCATCGCGGCCAGGAAGCTCGCAGTATACGCCGGAAATATTAATTTGACATCGCGCAAGAAAACAATGGCTCGCTCCGCCGTCGCCGCCGACACCGCTGCCGACTCATTCCGCAGACTGCACTGTTTTGTGTTTCATTACACTAATGCGATATACGACAATCATACTAATGGCCAAAGATATCAATTAGCTTTTTCCTTGTCCACGCTTTAACGGAACTAGCGGCTAGCCGCGGCCCTTGTTTGTATGCGTGCGAGGTGCGACTATAATAATAATGATCCATGCAGGTAGGGCGCGTAGACATCATTCAACTTATAATATATTTTGCATAATGAACACAAAACAATCATAGCTACTTTGAACGCATTAAGATCGCATTTACAGCCTTGAGCGGAATGTCAATCAGTTCCTACATTCTAAATCATTTAAGGTTCATATTATGTATAGTATGCACCTATGCACCTAGATGGTATAAACTACGTATGTAATTAGGTACTTGATTGATTTTAGTTAAGAGATTATTTCTTGAATTTCTAAAGGACAAAGGTAAACAAAGAATGGAGGAAATCACGCGAGCGGTGCGGTCGAGTATCAGGACGCGGTGGCGGGCGGCGCGGGGTGCGGGGCGCGGGCGGGGGGAGGGCGAAAATAAGGCGCCAGATGCGAAATATCAAATACGCGGAACCGAACTAGCGGCCGCGAGCGAACACAAGTATACCATAATCGTATAATAATAAACATTCAATCCCTTGCCAACTTCTGTTTACATTAACATTTTGTTTGATCTCGCAATATTATTGGGAAACAATCAAATATTTTATCTGTTTCTATTAAAATATCCAGTGACGTTGAATTTGTTCAATGTGCATGTATATTAAGTCTAAATATCTAGTATATCTTACAAGTTGTATGAGACACCAAGCAAAGTTATCTTTGTACAATATTTAAACTAGAACAAGCAATTATATAATATTCAAGATTCAAGGTACCTACTATGTATAAACACACTTGACTATGTATTTTAAAGACATTAGTAACATAATACAATAATGCAAAAAAAGTATTGAAATAATTATATATTCATTGAAGATATCTAGTAATTACTTTTTTATATAAAGTTTAAATGACAAAACATTTAACAGTTTTTCTATTTCCCCTATTAACTTTTTTTTATTTCAAGTAGGTATTTCTAGCTTTTAAAGTATCTTGCAAAATTGCAAGTGAATAGGTTTAAAATAATTTTGCTAAATGATTTGGAACCATTTCCTATTCAGGATGAATGTTAACACATGAAAGTGAAGTGGTTGAAAAGTTTATTTTACATATGTTTTCAATTTAATTATATTTTAACAATGCCATTTTGGGATGTGATATGATCTAGTTTGGGTGCAATTGAGAGCACCTACACAATCATTATAGATAAAGTGACTATCTATCTTAGGTGCTTATCAGTATATCATATGTCAGGGTTGAGATAACAATTCACATTATTTATAGTTTAGTACTTTTATGCTAATACAATGTGTATACTAACAAAATAATGTAGTAATATCAAGTGTTAAAATCTTTTTATATTATCATTTAATATAGTTTACATAATATTCTATGTCAGAAACACAGGTAATTGAACCAGGAAAACTGGGAAACTATTATCTTACTAACTGACCACAATGTTACTGACCTCACTTGTAAGAAAATTTATTATGTACTATTTTCAATGAATAATAACAAGAGTATATATCTAGTATTTTTACTAAATAAATAGCACTTCTTAGTCCTCCAACACAGAAATGTAAGCGTTAATTAGTATGGTGTAGTGGAAGAGCTTACTGTTAAAAGCGGCGAGCTTCCTGGTGGAGCCGAGCCGCTTCATGGGTGTGCGCGGCTCCAGGTCGCGCTCGTCCAGCGGCGGCTCCGGCTGCGTCGGCGTCGTCGCTCCTGACCCCGACATCTTCGCGCTCGGCCCGCTACCGTACCGAGGAACCCACCCCGTCGCACGCACTGCACGATGCACTCACAATACACAATACCACCCCTATCTCATCATCGTGCAAAACTACTATACTCAATAATGATAGCACTTCAATTAAAAGCGTTACACAAAATTTAAATCTCAAAATTTGATCGCGTCCGGCATACTACTTTGCAACGGTGGTTAAAAATAACTTTTATACAATTTTAAATGTTTATAGTTATTCCAGTTTTATGTTAGAAATTTATTCCACGTCAGTTTCATTTAAACACTATCTAAAACGATGAATATCGCTGGGTCAAAATGTATAAAACGCGTGTTTTTACTTCGGAGCCAGTTTATCAACAAAATAAAATAACGTCTCAAACGCGCTACGCTAACCGCTAGCACTACAGAAACTTTATGCTTCTCTTTACTTTACATTTTACAAAAGCAACGCCAAAAACGACAACAGACAGATGCCAGAATTGACAAAAGCCATAACAGAGTAATAACAAAGAACAGAATTATATATTTGGAGATTTATTTGTTGATAATGATATAAAATAGTGCTTAGAATATTTTGCTACCTCTTTTTATCTTATATCGAGTTATTTCAATATATTTTTACTTATTTTAAACAATTCATTTTGAGATTTTGAGTGTCAATGAATCGTTTACTGTCAAGAGTCAATACTCAATTCTTGTGCGAAGTCAGACTCGGTTGTGAATTGACAGTTGAGTGTTGACTGTTGAGTTGACACTTGACACAGGAGTCTGATTTTTAAGTTTCGCACGTGCTTATAAGTTTAAAAACAAGCATTTATTAATTTTTTACTACATTGAGATAAATATGTTATAAAATGCCTCCATTTCGAGCTGGTTTACTAAAAAGAAAAATAGAAAAAGGCGAAGGAAACACAGCTAAGCCTACGGACGTAAGTTCAACGATATATTATAATGTTTATGATTTCATATCTGGAATGGCATTTCATGTAAAGCAAATTCGAAAATATTTTAGGACAATAGTACTCCAGAGCACGATGAAACTGAGTTAATTAAAGGTGCCCTTGACAGCGGCGAGGACGCGACAGATTCTGAACATGAGGCGGAAAGCGAGTCGGACGTAGAAAACGACGTGAGTTATGCTTTCTTTGGCAATTCAAATATTAAATTTGACTATGTCTGTACCGCTACATTTTCTTACAGGAAGTATTGTTTGATGATAGCGCGGACTCTGTGCTTGGAGATGAAAATGAAAGTTCTACAGGAAATGAATCTACAGTAAGTACATACAATTAAATGTAATTTTTACTTAAATAAATTGTCAATTGAAATCTTACTATATAGAGATTTTTAACATGCTGATTTCTATATATTATACATACTAGTAAATAAACACCTTTTTTTTCGTTACTAAAATTTAGGATTTAGAGGATTCTGAAGAAGAAAGTGAAAATACAGAATCTTCAGAAGATGAGAGTAGAGATAGTGGTGCGGAATCAGCTGGCAATGCGACATCACAGTCTAGTGATGATGTAAATAAAGTTAATAAATCTAAGGAGAAGAAACAAATCAAAATTAAGAAAAATACAGGCAAAGGTGCTAAGACTGATGATAGTGTGGACGTTCTAGCTGCTAAGATTAGCGAGGCCAGTGTTGCTACACAACCTGTACAACAAAAGGGTAAATATTTTTTTCTTAGATATAAGGAAAATATTGATTGAGTAGTTAATTGTGAAAAATAATGTATTCAATTGAAGAAGAATCTTGCAATGGTTACTTGAGACATGATTTATTGTTTGCAGGCTACACATATTTTTTTACTATTGTTTATGTGTGTGATATTTAAAAAAATAATTAAAATATGTAATGTTATCTATCCTGCATACATGGCGTTAGAAAAAAAAGTGTGCGATATTAAATCATTAGAATAATATGTACTAGACGAGTATGAGTCGGGGGACACGTCGGACGAGGAGGACCGCGTGAACACGGCGGGCGAGGTGCCGTCGTGGTGGTACGACGAGTACCCGCACGTGGGCTACGACCTGGACGGGCGCCGCATCGCGCGCCCGCCGCGCCGCGACCAGATCGACGAGTTCCTCAAGTGAGTCTCTCTAAGCTCTATCTGTAGATTCATACATATAGAAAGACAGGCCTGGAGAAATATGGGGTGTCTGTCTTCTTCTTGTTTCACGTAAAGTCGTGCACAATGTTTGTTTAAGCCAAACCATATGTACTGGTTTGGCTTAACTCACCAAAAATTACTTTTTGCAGAAAATGTGAAGATCCTGAATTTTGGCGGACAGTCAAAGATCCAGCTACTGGTCAAGATGTCATTTTGTCTAAAGATGACTTGAAGCTTATAGAAAGAATTCGCAACAGCAATGTACCCTCGGAGACACATGACGAATATGAGGTAGGCTTATCGCAAATACTTCATGCCTATTTACTTACTTTAAAACAATTTATTAATGAATGTCATATATTTCAAATGATTTGCATATTAAACAATAATGGCAAGTGTTAATGTTAGTCTGAGTTTCGTATGGAATGTGTATATAGCATGTGTGGTGTCACGTTGCAGCCGTGGGTGGAGTGGTTCTCGCGCGAGGTGCTGGCGACGCCGGTGCGCGCGTTCCCGGAGCACAAGCGCTCGTTCCTGCCGTCGCGCGACGAGCAGCTGGCCGTGGCGCGCCTCGTGCACGCGCTCAAGATGGGCTGGACCAAGACGCGCCGCCAGCTCGCCGCCGAGCGCCGCGCCAAGCGGGTGTGTGCCGCCGCGACACCGACACCACAACCACCACAACCACCACATATACCTACATATACTACATAACCCTAGTTTTCCAATTATGACACTACAGCGCATTATACGACATAATGCTTAACATAAAATGTTTCAACTAAAGCAACAATTCGCATTGTGAGAGCATACTCAAACTAAATTATTTCACGATTCAATTACCTTCAGCATAATTCAGTATTGTGCGCCACTGACTCTCACTAGGCGCTGTATTTGGAAAACTAGGAGCATCACAAAGATCCCATGAAAGTGTGGATGTAAATTACAAAGTGTATACCTAGTAAAAGGATTGCATCCACAATGACATTTGACACTGATGGCAGTTGTGTTACGACAATCAACCAGCAACCAACAATGATCAAACAATCAACATACTGTACCTTACTACTACTACTACTGTATCACCTCATGCGAAAAAGAGGCTGTTCATCGAGTTGCGGTAACAAACCCACCTCTATATAAATAAATACAACCATACATACCAAGTGGATGTCAAGTCAACAAACAACAACAGGAAATTCTTGATGGATATATGAAAAAGTGGTATCATTGAAATAATGATTGTGTCGTGTTGGCAGGAGAAGAAGTTCTACGACCTGTGGGGCTCCGGCACGGCGGAGGGCGGAGGCTCCGGCGCCCGCCACCTGCCCGCGCCGCGCCGCGCGCTGCCCTCGCACGCCGAGAGCTACCGCCCGCCCCCCGAGTACCTGCTCGACAAGAAGGAGGTAGCCGTCTGCCGTGCCCTGCCCCTGCACCTGCAGCCTCCGGCCACACGCTCACGCACGTCGATCTATTGTTTCAGATGAAGGAGTGGAACAAGCTAGCGGAGACGCCGTGGAAGCGCAAGTACACGTTCCTGCCGACGGCGCACGCGGCGCTGCGCGAGGTGGAGGGCTACGGCCGCTTCGTGCGCGAGCGCTTCCTGCGCTGCCTCGACCTCTACCTGGCGCCGCGCGCCATCAAGATGCGGGTGCGCCGCTATTGCATACACATATTATTTTTTAGACTCCATTGTAGAGCACTAATTAAATACATATTTTTGTCCCATTCTGAAGAACATGAACACACTAATAAGGTATATATTATCTCTATATCGTTATCCTTTCATATTATTAACGAGGTATCGTGTTCCCCGGCAGCTGACGATAAACGCGGAGGACCTGGTGCCGAAGCTGCCGTCCCCGCGCGACCTGCAGCCGTTCCCCACGGGCGAGGTGCTGGCCTTCCGCGGCCACGCCGGCCTGGCGCGCTCCGCCGACTTCGACCCCACGGGCCAGTACGTCGTGTCCGGCGGGGACGACGGCACCGTCAGAGGTACTCGAACTTCACCCTTGCCTCATCGCAATGTTATATTTTGCTCTGACCATATAATGTGACAAAAGTGCTTCACCCATCCCAAGTATCTTCTCATTAAACTTTTCAGTAAAAACATATTTTAAAACCTTCGTTTGATATAAAAAAATATTTATCTCAATAATTTAAATAGTACACAAAAATATGTATAATTATTGTGTAATTTGTATTAATGCACATATAATTGTGAAAAAATTGAAAAATACAACTTACTAAAAATACAATTAACATAACATTAATGTTTATTAAACTTCAATATTATGACACTAAAGACTTAAAACGTCACTGAACTACAGTGTGGGAGACGAGCACGGGCCGCTGCCTGCGCACGTTCCGGCTGGAGGCGGAGGGCGGGGCGGGAGGCGAGGGCGCGGGGGGCGTGTGCAAGGTGGCGTGGACGCCGGCCGCCGGGCTCAGCCTGGTGGCGGCGGCGGCCGGGCCCACGCTGCGCCTGCTCAACCCGGGCGCCGGCATTGGCGCGCACCGCGTCGCCGAGCGCACCGACGACCTGCTGCGCGAGGCGCCGCCCGCGCACGACGTCGTCAGTGAGTACACCCTACGCATACACCATCACAAATATACACTTCATAAACAGTCTAAAATCATTTTTATTTATGTATTAGTCAAGTCAAGTCAAGTCAAAAGTATCTTTATTCAATTAGGCTACATTTAGTAACACTTTTGAATCGTCATGGTATTACACTTACCACCGGTTCGGAAGGCAGTTTCTACAGAGAAGAACCGGCAAGAAACTCTGATAGTCGCTCTTTTTAAAATAAGAACATACAATTGTAAATATAAACAACGACTATAGCAATATTTATACATGAAAAAGGTCACCATCCCACGAGCGTTAAGAAATATCATTCCGAGGGTTTTATATCTTCAATATATTCATTTAATGTATAGTACTTTTTTTTTATTAGACTTTTTTTACGAGGCTTCTAAACGTGGAAAGAAATGAAAGAGTTTTTTGATTTACTAAGTCGGAAGGCAGGCATAACAATTTTATCTTTGTGCCTCGTATTGTATTGATGAGAATCACCTCTCTTTGTGTATGCGTTGCTATTCTCGTGAACGTGTAATATATTATTAAAAATATACTGTGACAGGACCGTTAGGATGCCAATTTCTTTAAAATGTTCTCGCAATGAGTCTCTTGTTTTTAAATTATATATATCGGCGCCAAGGCGTTCACACGGTGCTGCGGGACGCGATAAAACGCACTTAAGGATTGCGTTGAAATATTAACCCTTAAGAAACCCTTTTTGGCGCCAAGAATTTAACAAGTGCTACGTGACGCGAGACATAACACTTGTAATTTGTAAAAGTATTCTAATCCACATCGACGCCGTTGACGGGTCGACGATAAAGCTTGTTAAAATATTGTTACCCCTACTCCTTCAACAAAAACTGTTTGTTTACTATTCCATACTACTTTTTGTATAAATGGGGCCATCCGATACCAAGGTGGGACTTGCGTTCGGATCCTTGAATAGTACGGACCTCTCGCAATAAAAGAAATTGTTAAGGAAGAAGTTAGTTTCATTCACCATGGCCAGCTATGAAGTTAGTGACGTCAGCAATGCGGACGTCATCCCTACTAAATACAACACCGCTCCGTTATCAGAAGTGGGATCGGAACAAGCTCCGATCCATAAAATTTCTTCGGCACCTGAACATCACACTCAAGTATCAACGAAACAACATCAGTGTTATATACCAAAGGATCCTGCTCAGTACGAAGCATTCAAGGGAGGAACATCATCGAGTTTTTATCGCGAGCTTGGGTTCTATAGCGAAGAATGAATAAGGACAATCAACATGCAGTAGAAGCAATAATCAAGTACATCATTTATGAACGCTTGCGTATTGAAATTTTGATCACAAAAAAGCACGGTTCCGGAGCTGATCTCAGTGGCTTCATCTATTCGGAAGAAACATCCACATCAGAACACCACCTCCGCATTGGGCAATAAGCGGCCACGTTTTTCTGATGATCAACCTAATCGGAATTGTCTAATCTGCAAGAAAACGAATCATGTAACGAACGATTGCATATTCAAGCCAAATGAAGATAACTTAAAGTCGTCAAATGCTGCACTAAAGACACCAAATACGACGTGCACTTACTGTAAAAAACCCGGACATTCATATGAAGTATGCTTCAAACGAGATCGAGCATTATTAACTACTTTAAACCCGGCCTAAAAGATCCAAAAAAAAAAAAGAAAAAAAAAGCACAAAATCAAGAAAAGTTACGAGTTTGAAAAGATGAATAAGTCATTATCACCGACGACGCCTTACAAAATATGTAATGTTTTATTACGCCATCAACAAGAGGCCCTCAAGCACATTAGCAACTCAAGAGAACTGTAAACCTATTCGGCAATCCCGCACAAATAAGTGTGCATAAAAAAAGGCACTTTCAAGAGAAACTTTCACTCAATAATGCCAGGAAATAGCCGAGCAAATGAGCAAATAGAAACATTAATATAAAAACACTAAATATTACATTGATAATAATGAACTATGCGTCGGAACCTATCTACCCCAGAGAAGAATACTATAAGACTTTTTGAACTTAGCCTTGCTGCAAATTTGGTAATATGAGCAGCCCATTGGAGTTTCTCATCTAAGGTTATAACTAGAAAAACAGTCGAATCTACAGGATTCAGTATCTCACCATTCAAAATAATTGTTCTATTTATTCTCTTTACATTTGGAAGTACAAACTCTACACATTTAGTTTTATTGGCATTTAATAATAAATTGTTTGCAGTGAACCTATTAGATACGCGTGAAAGAGCACTGTTTACTTTGTCAGTATTTGTGTCATGTCTATCTACATTTAATATTAATGAAGTATCATCCGAAAAAAGAACTCTCACACATGTCCTGTAAATAAAAATATATATCAAAAATATAAAAGAGCCCAAAATAGATCCTTGTGGCACGCCGATATTTAATGGAGAGCCACAGAACCTCTCTCTATTGACAAATACGGTTTGAATTATATTACAAAGACATGACGCAAATAAGTTATGAGTTGAACCTTTGATACCATAATAACTGAGTTTATACAAAAGAGTAGAATGGTCTACACAGTCAAATGCCTTGGATAGGTCACAGAAAACGCCCAATGCATTCCTCGATCTTTCCCATGCGTTATATATATGCGAACATTTTATCATATATTAACATTCAAAGCCCAATGAAATTAGGCATACACAGCTTGTATTCATGAGCACCTGCTATACACAAGTAATCTGTAAACTGTTGTTATCGCGCGCAGTGGACGAGCGCACGCGGTCGTGCGTGTGGTGGGAGGCGGTGGACGACCGGCAGTGGGCGCGCGGCGTGCGGCTGCAGGTCACGCACTTCAAGCCCATCGCGCACGTGAGTCCCGTTCACTGTATCATGATCTATATATCAATATAAAGTAACGCCGCCAACTCTATCTTCCTTAGTCTGTATCGAAGCTAAAACGATTTGAAAAATATTTTTCGACATGTGTATACGGTGCGCGTGCGCAGGTGAGCTGGCACGCGCGCGGCGACTACGTGGCGGTGACGCTGCGCGAGGGCGCGGCGCGCGCGGTGGTGGTGCACCAGCTGTCGCGGCGCCGCTCGCAGCTGCCCTTCCGCACCGCCAAGGGGCTCGTGCAGTGCGCCGTCTTCCACCCGCACAAGCCGCAGCTCTTCGTCGCGGTAACTACCGCACACACTACCCACACACACCACGCTTACCCGCCCTCTACATACACACACATCTCGGAACACATACACACAGCTATACATCACTATGCCGAAATCATTCTGAGAATATCAACTGACTTCAAAATTATTAATGATGACATTTAGTTCTAACTACTAAAAAGTGGGTCGCATTCGATCCGCGATCGTCGTAATAATCCTTTGTACTAAGATTCAGAAATATAAAAGAATAACTTAAAAAATAATGAATGAGTGTAGTAATAGAGTATGAGTGTAGTAGTAGATATGAGCCTCCAATCGAATCCACCCAGACGCAGCGCGTGGTGCGCGTGTACGACCTGGTGAAGCAGGAGCTGGTGCGCAAGCTGCAGACGGGCGCGCAGTGGGCCAGCTGCGTGGGCGTGCACCCGCGCGGCGACAACCTGCTGGTGGGCACGTACGACCGCAAGCTGGCCTGGTTCGACCTGGAGCTGTCCGCGCGCCCCTACCAGACGCTGCGCCTGCACGCCGGCGCCGTGCGCTCCGTCGCCTTCAGCGCCAAGTACCCGCTGTTCGCGTCCGCCGGCGACGACCAGCACATCGTCGTCTCGCACGGCATGGTCTACAACGACCTGCTGCAGAACCCGCTGCTCGTGCCGCTCAAGCAGCTGCGCGCCGGCGACAAGCGCGACTCGCTCTGCGTGCTCGAGCTGCGCTTCCACCCCACGCAGCCCTGGCTGCTGGCCGCCTGCGCCGACGGCACCCTGCGCCTCTACGCGTAGGACGCCGCCCACCACACTTACGACTTGCAGTGCACATTACATATGTTGACATAATCGGAATAAATATAAGTGACCGAGATGTTGTAGTTTTTATTTGTATTTATTACTTCAATAACAATAATAAAAACTTTCACTGAAAGATGACCACAATTTGAAGCAGCTGTAGGAAACAAAAATATATAAACGTGAGAGATATTTTGATAATTATAAAATATGAATTGTCATATTGTACTATGATGATTATTATTATACATTATTAATAAGTTTTTTGTCCCCGCCCCGAATAAAAGAATACATCTTAAAAACAACGAAAAATATACAAAAAATTCAAAGGGGGGTTCAAAGTTTATATAAAAGTCGTCGCGGACAGCAGTTAGTTTTTGATAAATGGTATGAGATGTGGTAGTGATGTTTTTTTGTCATAGAAGTGTCCTGTAGTAAAGTAATTTTGCCTATTATTCTATTCCATTCTTGGTGAAATGGCAGTGCTGTATTTTGCCCATAATAATATCATGTTTTGATTAATCTGTAACTCGGTGACATCGGTTGTCAATGTCAATTTTGAATTTTATAAACCAAAGGAAGAAATTTTTTAGGTTACATATATTGGATTTAAATCATAATACATAATATTTGTTATGTAAAAATGTGTTGAAAACAAAATGTATGTTTCTTAAATTTCAATTATGATTTATTAATTAATGTTATTTGTGTGTACCGTGGAAATAAAGAATAAAGTTAACAAATATTTAATTATAGCGACAAAATGTTTCGCCAAATTTTTCAGGCGTCGAAGCCTCTTAGAAATAAATTGGTAAGTGTATTTACTATTTGCCTAATTAGCCAAATCACTTGAAATTTTTTTTTTCTTATTTTATTGCCAATATCTATAAATAAATCGTCGTTCTGAGAGATTCTTTGATATAATTTATAATGTTTTCAGATTCGTGCCGTCGGAGGCAATGGTAGTGCATTTGAGAAAAATTGTATGCCTAAGGAACAGCAACTTATGGATGTGCTAAAGCGCGCAATTCCTGGCATTACTTACCTTAGTGTTGAAGATATATCGGGCGGGTGCGGCGCTATGTTTGAGGTGATACTACTACTTATTTCTTAATTACTCAATTACTATGATCTTATGTTTAAAAGTTTTTATGAATCAAAAAACTATGATTCACAATATATTAGCAATAGTTTCTGTAGGTGTTTGTCTATTTCAGATTAGTGTTGAAGCAAGAGAATTTAAAGGATTATCCCGGGTCAAGCAACATCGGCTAGTTACAGATACACTCAAAAGTGAAATAGCAGAGATGCATGGAATCAGAATACACACAAATCCTCCTTCAGAAGGCACATGATTTAGCAAACAATTGTCAGAAGTCGTACTATGTAGATTGCTTTAAAAGTGATTATTATAGATATAAAACTTATGTAATTAAATAATTCATTGTTTATTGTATCTTATTTCAATTTTGCTTGTAATACTTTTAATATATACTGTTTTATAAATTGTCCTTATAAATAAGTTTAGGGCTTTGTGTCTGTCTGTCTAACCATCCATCCTCTATATGGCGAGACTTTTTATGGTAGACAAAAAAAAATAAGGGCATAATAAAGGGAAATTAATGTGAAATTAAATCAAACTGACAGCATAATTA
Source organism: Eurema hecabe (assembly GCA_026213755.1). Classification (NCBI taxonomy): domain Eukaryota; kingdom Metazoa; phylum Arthropoda; class Insecta; order Lepidoptera; family Pieridae; genus Terias; species Terias hecabe. The sequence goes on from JADANM010005719.1 coordinate 42,142, forward strand.
TAAGTCATAAATATAATAATAAAAATACTTTATTGTCAATTTACTATACAATACAGAAATACACCTTAAACTAGAAATCAAAATACAGCAAATAGTGTTTCGACAATAGCCGGCCTTATCACTATTAGTGATTTCTTACAGGCAACCAGGTAGGCAGGCAGGTAATATGTACATGGAACAGTGTAAAAACTGCATATAACAAGACGTAGGTTTTGAATCATGAGGAATTAAAAGAGTCCCTATCAAATTAAAGCTCCTAGGTTAAATTGGGGCAAATAAATGTCGTAGTAAAAAATATTTTCTTGCAAAGTTGTTCAAAGGATGTAGGATGTCAAAAAGTTTAAGTTGCGCACAAAAAAAGCAAACGTCAATTTTTGACATTGACGGATAATATTATAAACGTGATATGTCATTTGGTCTTTTTAAACAACAACATGGCGCTCAACTTAGCCGTAAAAGTTCACCCTGTGGTGTTATTTCAAATAGTCGATGCATATGAACGCAGAAATGCAGATTCTCATCGAGTTATCGGTACCTTATTGGGTAAATAAATTTAATTTCATTATACACTCCATAAGTCAATTTTACCATGTAGCTATTTCGTACATCATTTACTTGAATGATTTGACTATGCCAGCAGTGACTAACAGATTCTAAGTTTTACTTATCGTGATAAGTGATTGTAAAAGCTTTAAATATAATTTGTTTGTAATAGGGTGGAACGGTGTTTTTACCGATGATAATTTAGTTCAGATTTTAAGGTTATGTTGTGACTCGCAGGCACTTGCGACAAGGGTGTCGTGGAGGTGACGAACTGCTTCTGCGTGCCGCACAAGGAGCACGCCGACCAGGTGGAGGCCGAGCTCAACTATGCCATGGATGTGTATGAACTAAATCGAAGGGTCAATGCATCAGAGAACATTGTTGGTAAGAATGATTTGATTCACCATAGGCATACTTATAATATGTACTTATAAACCAACTAGCTGTGCTAGCGACTTCGCCCGCGTAGAAAAGTGACTGGGCAGCATTTTTGAAAATGCCAAATCCGCGCCAACAATCGTTCAGCAAGTTCAACGTGTTTCTTTAAATTGCTATAACTTTTTTCTTTATCAACCAATTTAAATGAATTAAACACGCTTTCTACCATCTAGATAGGAAAAGCCGTTTCTGAGATTAGCGTGCACAAACAGACTAAAATTCCAAAAATAATTGTTTTGGGTTCTATTGCGTTAATAAAGGTCTCCTGTAA
>JADANM010005719.1:48799-60645 GCA_026213755.1 Eurema hecabe
ACTGAGTTTACTCAATAGAGTAGAATGGTCTACACAGTCAAATGCCTTGGATATGTCACAGAAAAAGCCCAATGCATTCCTCGATCTTTCCCACGCGTTATATATATGCGATAGAAGAGCCATACCAGCGTCGGTAGTCGAGCGTCCTTTCGTAAATCCAAATTGTTTAGAATGCAGTAGGTTATTTAACGCAAAGTGACTAACTAATTGATTTAATATTAGTTTTTCAAAAACTTTACTAAAAGTGGGTAAAATAGCTCCGTTTCTAATAATTTGCTAGCTAAGCCCTGTATGTTTAGATGGACTACAGAGAGTGTGCTTAGCTATTGTCTTATTAACTAGTTTAAATCTAGCTTAGGGCTAGATTTATTGTCAGAGTGTAAATTTGTACTACATATAAGTAGTTGTAGTAGTACAGTTAATGATCAGAGATGTTGATGGTGATTTCCCTCACCCCTTATTACTTTGTTACCTCATCATTATTCCGATTGAGCTGCAGGTATATAAATGAGACTATTGAATTTTAGTAAAGTCATTTATGTTCAATAATGCAATTATAATCAAACAACATGACATGAAATATTTACAATTTATAACAAACACATTATCAAACATAGCATTTAATAACATATAACAGTATTATTATTCTTTTATTAATTTGTTCATTATGGTGATACAAAATTATTTTTTTATTAATTTCATCAGGCGATCCATTTAAACCGTTTAAATGGATTTTTATTTAAAAAAAATTAAAATACTGACATTTAAACGGTTTAAGGTTAAGGTTTAAATGCATTTTTAAAAATTAAAGTTGGTCTCAAATCAATTCATTCATAGTTCCAAATTATTTAAAACGGCCGGATTCGAGATGTGATTAAATTTGTTTTTTAGTAACAATATTCGACCAAAGCACTGTCAAAAATACTCGAGCTCGGTAAAGCTCAATTGTAACGTATTAGCATCCGGTGGTATGTGCATGCAAATACATCAAATGTATTAGCTCAAGAATTATAAAGTGCGCACAGCAATGGCCGGCGTGATGGTGACGGCGCACGCGACACACTACGAGCACTGTGTGGTAGTCTTGTCATTGTCAGTATCAGTCACTAGCACTGGCGTCGTGCGCGGGCGGCGGGGAGGGCGCGGGGGGCGGCGCGCGCGCGGCGTGCAGGCGCCACACCCAGCGCGGCGACACGCACTGCCCGCCCCCCGCGCCTCCTGCCGCGCCGCGCCCCTCGCACACCACGTAGTCCACCTCCGTGTCGCTGTCCACGTCCTCCTCCTGCAGTCACAGAGTCAACAAATGTAACAGTTACAAGAAGGCTATATATACACAATTGAAGAGCTGCAGTAAGGGCACACGCACCTGCAGCACGAGCGCCCCGTAGGCGCGCAGGTAGCGGCGCAGCAGCGCGGGGTCGTGGCCGCGCGCCCGCAGCCGCTCGCGCACCACGGCCGTGCGCCCCGCCAGCGCGTCCGGCAGCAGCTGCACACGTTAATCACTGTTATGTGCACCCTGCGATTGTTTATAACGACCGTCACGGACTGACGCTCCGCCCCCACATCGCACACATTTACATACAAATAAAACTTCCTTTTTATCCTTCTAATAATTTTTTTTAGGCAATTTTAAATATTTAAACTCAAATGAAAACTGAGTAAACATAATCAGACAATTAGATTAACATTAGCTCCCACTTTTACCTTAGTCTCGTCCAAAGCCTGATTCTTATGATGCCTGTACACATCCGTGTCCGTGTCGGTGTCGGGCTCCGTGTCCGTGTCGGAGTCGCTACGCAGAGTGACAGTCCCCTGGACGCGCTCGTCGCACACGAAGCTCACGTCCCCGTCGCTGTCCCGGCGCGGCTCCGTGTCCACATCTGTCCGCGAGTCCTGGTGACTTCTCGCCTGCTCCCGGAGCACTTCCTCGATTTCATCATCCGTGTCTTGGTCAGATTCTGTGACGCAATAAAAAAATGGTATTTACTATGCGCAATATAAAAACAAATATAACTAGATATACATGTCAACTGTTATTCTCTATTTTCACTTATTCATGTGCATTAAGCAGAAAAAAGTTCCTGAGTTATACTCCGAATTTTATAAATATCCGTCTAGTAAATTTAGAAATATAAACTACCAAATTTTTCTCTGAATATAATAGTATAGAGTATAGATATAACATAATGTAATCGGTAGTGTGCATTACCACACTAGTTCACACAGACCCAAGCTATCGGCCGACCTGACTAACAGCTGACGCTTTTATACTCTATTTTTAATTGGAATTGCTACTTTCCAATACTTACCAGGTTTGCGTTGTGCGGGGGGCGGGGGCGGGGGACTGGTTCGTGCGGCGGGCGGGGGGCTGGGCCGCGCGGCGGGCGGGGGACTGTCCGGAGGCAGGGGCGCGCGGCGCGCGGGGTCGGGGTGGAAGCAGCGCTCGGGCAGGCGGCGCTGCTGCGCGGCGCACTGCTCTATCCACTCGCCGGTCACGGCCACACACGGGGACTTCGCTTCGCGAAGACTTTTCAGCTTCGGAGTGTTCGGGAATGCACACCTGCAGTTGGAAAAATAACATACTCTTTTGTAGTAGACTGTAATATAAAAAATAATGTATAAAGTAACTTAATTATTCTTATTTCAATTTTATTCAATAGCGTGCTGTGCGTGTGTGTTGTGTCGTTGTTTTTTGTTGAAAAAAATATTGTATATAATTTTGAAGCTCTGGACTTAAACAATTTAAAGTTACTTCTAATGCAATAATTGAAGTGTGTGTGTTAATATGTGCGACGCATGCAGAATGTGTGCGTGCGCAATGCGAGTACGTCACTAGTGGCGAGGCAGAGCGCGTACACGAGGTGCGTGCAGTCGGGCGCGGCGTCGGGCCGGTAGCACGCGCCCAGCTGCAGCGCCAGCGCGCGCAGGGCGCCGCGCCGCGGGTGCGCGTAGCCGCTCAGCGCGAACACCACCCCGCGCAGCACCGCGCCCCCCGCACCCGCGCCCCCCGCACCTGACCGCACACGGACACATATGAATTCCCACTTACATAATAAACAAAAACACACTTGAATGAATGAATAGAAACTCGTACCCCCCGACCTGCGCCCGCCCCTCTATTGACTTTACATACAAACCCCTCTCTATATTATAAGTTGTCAGCTTTAATATGCAAGTCCGTAGCATTTAATACAATTTTGTTTACATACAAGTGGTCTCGACAATACGACTACAGAATCCTTTATTAACAAAAGAAACTCTCATTTGACAAGAAAAAAAGCTACTTTATATTTTATCAACTCTAAAAAATTAAAACTAATCAAGTTAGAATCTTATAAAGTAATTTTTTTTACTTATAATAATAATAAAAGTATAATGTAGCAGCACAATTGTGCAATCTTCCAGTATATAGAGTTTTTAGATACCTGTACATAAAATCAGTATTATATCAGGGAATTGCATTTTATATTTTATCTATATAACATCATGTTCCTACTCCTACATAGTCTTTGTATCAGTAAAATAAATAATAAAAAAAGAACATTCACACACCATTCTCTGGCCCGGCCTGCCGCCTGCGAGCTGCGTCCTTCCCGTCACTCTCAACACATTCCCCTCTAAATGAATTTCTTTTACTGCTGTTCAAATTATTATTTTCTCCTTTGCTATCTTCTATTGAGTCTCTTTTTCTTTTATGACTACTGACACTCTCATTTGCTTCCATGGCTTCACTTTTCCTCTTGTTCGATTCTTTCTTCTCTTTCTTACTTTCACTTTCATTCTTGCTCTTTTCCTGTCTGTCTTTCTCTTCTTTATATCTCTGGTCCTTATGTTTTTGAACAACTCTATCGATCTTCTCGTGGGGCCGGTCGTCGTCGTCGGTATACATGAGACTGTCTTTCTGTCTGTCCTTCTGCCCAGAGTCCGGTTGTTTTGAGAAATCTTTCTGTCTGGCGTCATTCGTCTTCGCTATCGGCGTTTTTGTTAATTTCGTCGTCGAATCCGAGATATTCTTTAAAGCATTCGACGAGGCTCGTCTTATTTGCGTTTCTGTAAATTTTTCAAAATAATTAAGGTTTTTAAATATTTAATTAGTATTATTTAAGCAAGCAATCCACTCTGGCTTCGTATATGGTACGAGTATACAGGTATTCTTACAGGCTACAAGACGAGTGTGTCTCACCTGTGGGTTGGCTGGCTGGCTGGCTCGTGGGCTGGGGCTGCAGTGCGCGGCGCGCGAACAGCTCCCCGGGCCGGAACTCCTCCTCGTCCGACGAGTGCGTCTCGATGCCGAACATTCTGCCGGGGATCGGCCCCGGAGCGGCGACCGCCCCGCCCCCGCCCCGGGGCTGCTCCGGCGAGAACACGTGGACGAATGACAGTCCATACTGCAGTATGTAACACAATACATAAAATAACACATTCAAAAAACACCACAGAATTCATTTTTTCAACTATTTTTTATTTATTAACACGATTAAACATTGTACAAACAAATCTATCGAAAATGAGGAGTTCTTACATATATTTCAAAATGATTATATTTAAAACAAAATGCCAAGTAACATGCAGGGCGCACACCTGGCAGTGCTTGTTGTAGGGCTGCGAGCACACGACGCGCAGGCGGTCCCAGCGGCGCGCGCGCGCGGCGGCGAGCTGGTCGCGCGCGAACGTGCGCACGCGCTCGGCCGCCCCGCGCCGCGCCTCGCCCCCCCCTGGCACGACGCGTGCGGGGAGCAACACATAGTGCCGTCAGGTGGCCAATGCTTTACTTCTATATCAATTACTTAACTCGCTACTTTTTACTACATCCTAAATAAAACAATATGTTTCATGGCAGTGGTTTTTGGCACTTCAATATTTTTAATGCTAGTATATAAACAATGAAAATTTGAAACAGTCAATTAGCATTATGTTCACTACTTTACAAATCTCACCGTTGCATAAGTTAATAACAGTGATTCATTTGATTTATCAATTAAGAAAAAGGTATAAGCCATTTTTAATACATTATAAATCTAATATTGGATAGTATCTTTGTTGAAATAAACCTCAATTTGATATGTCTATCGGAATCATTTTGAAGTAATAAACATTGCTTAAAATCCGAAATAATTTATATTAGTACCAATAATTTTAATTTAAAAATATTCACCTCAAATGGTTCATTAGGTTTCTCTGAGAGTCCGACCAGTACCTCCACTAGAGAGGCTTGATATGCTCCAATGTGAATTGACTCAATCTGTACATAATTAAACAAATAATGATTGTTTATATTAATTATGGAATAAACAAGTCTCTGATTATAACAGTGACCAATCAAGTTAAACTCTAATGAACATAGTGTAATTTCATACTACATATAAATGATAATATGTAATACATAATACAACTTTAAAACAGTGTTTCTATCGGCACTGTTCCTTATATTAGTCAAACCGACCTGCACAGCTTTCTCCAGTTGCAGCACAACAGAGCAGGACGGCTCCCACTTGCTGCACAACCATTTCCTTTTACTAATCTCCCACGCCAGTAATGTGTTTGCAGGATTATTCTGTCATTAGAAAGTTTAAAACTATGTATTCATTTAAGATTCAAAATGACTTTTGTTTTATGGAGAGAGAATTTTTGTAGATGTAAAATGTTAGTTAAATATTATGTATTTTATAACCTACAAAATGGGATTTTTTCTTTGCTCGAAACATTCTTATTAAAAAATGAAAAACTAAATGAAATATTTTACATACTGTATCTTCGCTACTAAAGCTAACGACGTAGTCCAATTTGACTCTCGGCATGTCTTGGTTATTACCGAAACTCACTGTGAAGATGTTAAAGTTAAGAATAATGTATGAGGTCAATTATTATTTTAGGATAGTCGTTCAGATCTTATTGACCGGTTCTTCATTTATGAAAGTAAAATAATAAATATTGGTATATAAAACATCATATTATCACATCACATATTTTGAAATTCAATGTTTTGACTTTTGGGTTTTGACTTTTGAGTTTTGACTTTTGAGTTTTGACTTTTGGCATTTCGTTGGGAATTGAAAGATGTCAAACTTATGAGACTTAATTGTTTATAAAAAATAAAAAAGGAACAGACTTTACTTTTAATATTATGCTTATAGAATAAATATTTAATTAATATTAAATCTTATAATTAAGATAATATCTAATAACGCTCAAGCACTAAAAGAGCTATAAATTAAATTTTGAAATAAAAAATGAGTACAGGATTTTTTCTTTTTTCGCGCCAAAATTTCATGATTTAAACTGTAAGGTATAGGTAATTAAACACGATATAAAAAAATCAAGAGGTGTAATACGAAAACAAATTTGAATATTGTAATATGAATACAGAACGAGATCTAGTTTGCGTGACTTTAATTAATTTCCTTAGCGTGTAGTACACACGTAACAAATATCCACTTTTTAATTTCTAATTTATTTGGCATTTGAGGCATATTTTTTTTAATTTATTTTAAATGATTTATAAGGAAAATTAACGTATGAAACTTATATTTTTGATACAATATTATTACATAGACGTATTATAACACTGGTGTTATTATTCTAAGAATTATTACATGCATCAAAATGTTACCCGATGAAAAGTTCGTAAGTATAATTTTAATAACACTAATATCTATAGTTATAGCTATATTTTATCACTTAAATAATATATGTAATATCTAATGACTCAAAAACAACGAACGGCGATACGAACCTTTGTTATGAATTATATCTACATACTAACTCGTACAATTCTTTTAGTTTGTACGTAATTCTCATTAAAAACGAACACCCAAAGAAGTGCTTAGTTCATAAGAATGCCTAACAGTTAGAATTAGGCTGTTCAATGAATACAATAAACCAGCAGACTTATAAGTAAATTTTGCTTAAAAATTACCATACTGTACTCAATCACATCTCATTTTACTAATTAAATAAATAGAGCAGTAGACGCGATGGCAAACATTGGATGTTGCAGTCGGTGGTTGACCGTCACAAGACTACTCTTTGGTGATCTTGTATTTGTGGATTCTGAAGACGATCGGTTCCCGCTTGGGGCGCGCGGTGGTGGGCGCGGAAGGCCGCTTGCGGTAGGTGTAGCCGCCGTGCTTGTTGGGCCGCGCGTAGATCACCACGGGCTGCGACTCCTCCTCCGACGACGCGAACTTGCTGCCGCTCGCGTAGTAGTCGTAGGGCTCGTAGTCGTCGTTGTGCGCGGACGCGTAGGCGTGCAGGTCTCTGTCGGGCTGGCGCAGCCGCTTGGGCCCGTACTTGGGCGAGGGGGACAGCAGGTGCACGATGGGCATGGGCGCGTGCAGCGGGATGGCGGCGTACGCGTACGGCTCGTACTCGTCTGGGTACAGCGCGTGCTGCCCGCGCTGCCCGTGCTGCCCGTACTGCCCGTGCTGCCCGTATTGCTCGTACTGGCGCGCGTACACGGGGTGCACGTTCCTTCGGCGCTGCATAGCGGAGCTCAGCTCTTCGTTGGCGTGCCCGAATGAGCAGAGCGTTAGCACTAATATCGTTTTCTGAAAATAACGTTATATTTATTTAGAAACTTATTGTAACATTATATTTATTAAGAATAAACATAATCTTATTTCTTTATGATTGAGCAAACGTTCGAAGATTACTTTTTCAAATTACATATTTAATATTATTGTATTTAACATTAACGAAATATAAATTACAGTACTTACAAGATATTCCATATTGGATGCGTACACGGGGTGTGTAGGTTCGCTGGTATCGGGGTCAGCACTACAAGTGCGCCTGCGCCGCGCTGGCCAGTGGGCGGTGAGCGGGGTTGCGTGCGCGCGCGTGGGGTGCGCCCGGCCGCCGCGCGAGTCGCGACACCTATACCCGGTGGATATCTGCTAGACTGCGCCGCACTCCTGCCCCGACGTGCTCACTCAAGCGAGTGACGACGCTCCAGGAACTCACTACATACCACACAACACACGTACGAGCCGCCAACAACCACCGGGTTCCTTATCTATTTATTGTTTTGTTATAACAAGACGAACTGTTGCAATGAACGATACGTATAGACGTTACAGCGAAGATACATAATGGACACTTTCAATGTATATGTTATAATATGCACGTGGAACAATAGTACCGTGTATCTATAGTACCGTGTATCTGTAGTGAGTGTACTAAGTATATGTATAGTACGCGTCATTTATGTTTAGCGCTGGACGAGATTAGCTGCGCATCGGTAGAATCGTGCTCGTTGACGTATTGGTGCGAGAAAGACAACACGACTGGGACAACCAATCAACGCTCGCGCACCCGACGATCACGTGCCTCGCGCGCCGCGCCGTTGCCTCGATACCTACCTTGTTTTTTACTTCTGCGCAGGTTTCGTTCAGCGCTAAAGATTCGTGACTCGTACTATAGCATGTGTGAACGTGTGAATGTGTGTTAGGGAGCGGTTCCGGCCGCCCGGCGTGTGCGGCGCGCGAGTCGCTGCGTGCGCGCCCGCCGCCACGCTTCCTTCCGCGTGAGACAATTACATTGTACATATCTATTGCTTTTCTAGAAATTCCTTCTATGGAACAGACTCTGTTCGACGGTAGTCCTTTATATTTCGGTAACATTACGATCGAAAGGACTCTGATAGACTGTAGTTTCCTTATGTTCCGACTGTACGATCGTAAGTTCCATTCTAGTTTAAGTACCATAACTCAATAAAAGGTATCAACATTTTTTGACATCGAACACGATTGCATTCGGAATAGAGCTTCAGTATATAGTATTGTAGCAGTTATCGTTTCGATCCGTTTCGTCAAGCTAGAAGGTTATAAATTATAATATACTAAGCTTCTACTCATATTTACTGCTATAAGCTATATCATTATGTCACAACTCTGTTATTAGCAGTGTTATAATTATATTAATTTTCTTCTTGAAAATTGTATGTGTTTTCTTCTATGTCACGATATAATATTAAGTATTATGAAATTTCTATCATACATATTTGTTAACAAACTTTTTTGTCGACGTCAATGCGTAATCAATACATTAATATCATCAATCATCAATAAGTTACATATAATAAAAACGTAACGTAGTCGCTGTCTGTACATGGAAGATATATGAGTAAAAATATTATAGGAGACCTTTATTAACGCAATAGAACCCAAAACAATGATTTTTGGAATTTTTGTCTGTTTGTCTGTTTGTTTGTGCACGCTAATGTCAGAAACGGGTTATCCTATCTAGATGGGGTTTTCCGTGATATATTGTGGTAAGCTTCACTTAACATTTAGTGTTTAATTCATGTCAATCGGTTGATAAATAAAAACGTTATGGCAATTTAAAGAATCACGTTGAACTCGCTGAACGTTTGTTGGCGCGGGTTAGGCATTTTCAAAAATGCTGCCAAAAGTCACTTTTCTACACGGGCGAAGTCGCGGGCACAGCTAGTGTGTTATAAATTTTTTATAACAGTGTCCACATTATCTGTATTGAATTAATAAAAAATAAATAACTTTATAAATATATTATTGACAAAATAAATAGGTAGTGAATTAATGAGGTGTTGCGAATTTTAATAATTCATAATGAACGTAAACTTGGCTTACTTTCCTTATACATATTAATGCTGGTTTTAGAAACACAATTTCACGTCGCGTCGCATGTAAATGTTACCATATTACATAAATTACCCGACAGGCCCCAATATTACCCGCGTTTTGTCACAATCTCACCGCGCGTGTAAATCTATACCTACGACTACATTACTCTGATATTTCTCGTGAACCACTTTGCTCTTTTGTAATGTTATATGATATTAAAGCCATTCCAAATTAAATGACCTGATATGACGTAAGGAACCTCAAGTACTAGCAATTTGATGTTATCCTAAATATAAGATTGAAGATAATACTTTCTTGTTTCAAAATATTACCTACCTATAATTTACAATATATTTTTTATGCTTCATTTCAATACTTTTGTTGCAATAAAAGACTCGTTCCTGAAACTTCCAGAGTTAAATAGTATTGATGTTAACCTTTTTAGAGCTGCAAATTTGGTTTTTACGCTTTTCTATCAAAACTACTTGTAGCTAGTATCTATAAATCACGTATTTGTATTGCGATACTCTTCACGACACGAATGATGTTGGGCTTTCCGCGGAAGCCCGTCGCGATCCTTACACCGATGTCGTAACCTCAGCTAAGATTCAGTTTGTAGCACGCAATATATCAATTACCATTTAATATTAGCAATAAGATGGTTAGTGACGTCGAATGTTACTTTTTAATTTATTTCGAAGCTGATATTGGCCTTCACGATGACGCAATTGTGCAATTACCCACCCGTACGACTACGAGTGCTCTCGAATGCTTAATTTGTTAGGATTCAGTGTTGCATTTATAAACTGTAATTAGTTGCAGACGATGTGTTATTTCTAGACGATGTTGAAAAGGATTGTATGTGCCAAGTTTTCAGAAACATTAGTTAGAGAATTTTGGTTGTATAGAGCTTAAAAAACTGTTAAGGTTCGGTAAAATTGAAACTAGAGAATAATAAAAAAATAATGTTTATTCTTAAACAATAAAGTTTGGTGTAAAATAGCCGCAGAGGCTCTACGATGAGTGATACACTCGCCGCGCCGCCCCCGCCCCCCGCACCCACATGTCCTTTAGAGCCTTCCGACTACAGAGTTACTTGTGATCATTTATAGTTTTTAATACTTTTTACTTTCCAACATTATAAACTTCGTCCTTGCTATTTCATTTTTCTACAGTTTCTTAGTGGTCTTCATAAAACGGGTGAATGCGTAAAGGCTCTAAGGTAAGAAAGAAGGAAGAAATTTATGGCTATCGAATTGACTATCGAGGTTTTCACCACCAGCCGGAGGAGTAGGAGGAGCCGAGGGAGTAGTGGGAGGATCCCAGGGAGGAACCGATGTGGTAGTGGGGCTCTTCAACGATCTTGGACACCTTGACGATCTTGGGGACTGACACTACTTTGGGGACGGATACCACCTTGTGGACTTGGACGACCTGTGGCGCAAAGAAAATATCGAAGTAAATTAAATGTTCCTCGTTAAACAAATATATGTTTTCCAATTTTAGAAAGGAAACACTTTCATTGATTACGTTCACTGATAGATTGCAATCAAAACTGGAAGTGTTCCGATATCCTTGCTGATATTATTATAACTTAAGTTTTGAAACTAATGTAATTAGATCGTGAAAGACTGTAATGAAATTTAGTTTTATATAGAATTGATATTGTATCGGATAGTAGAAAAATAATATCTTACCTTGGGAACCTCAACAATCTTGTTGACGGAGACGATCTTAGCAGCCGGGGCGTGGTAGACGGGCGCGTGGTGCACGTCCAGCACGTCGTAGCTGTGCCCGAAGTCGAGGGAGGACGAGTGCAGGTCGAGTCCTCCGTGCAGGAAGCCGCGCTTGTCGCGCTTGCCCTCGGGGGCGGCCAGCGCCACCGCGGCGAGAAGGACTACACAAGCCTGTTGGAAATGGTCCTCAATTATTATTATTATATCATACAGCTTTCAGTGGTTGGTAACAGTCGAAAACAATAAGGGTGGTTTTACAAAGGGTATTTATAACATTTCTAAAAGGAAGTTATGTTTTTATAAAAGTTAACAAATATCATTTTTTAATATTCAGCTAGTAAATATTAAAATATTTTTTTGGAGGAAACTTTTTAATCGGAGATGACTTTTTTACTTTTGAGTTGACTTTTAAATGATAATTGACAAATGAACTCACGAAGGCTTTCATGGTGATTGGTAGTAGTTTGTTTGTGTCGAGAGCAAAGGATACTGTGAACTGTAGTACTGT
>JADANM010005719.1:79076-98875 GCA_026213755.1 Eurema hecabe
CGTTTGGCCGCACCTCTTCGGACACATTTTCTTTAAATGTCCTTCTTTATTGCATATTCTACATACGTACAGCTTGAATTTGCAATAACTTTCTTCGTGCGCACCTCCACAGACGTTACATTTTTGGTTTCTATTAATTATTCGGTTGGTACTGCTTCGATGTATTCCATTTCCCGCTCCGCTTGTGTCTCTTGCGCCACGCGTTGTGTGTGTGCTGACGTTATTTTTCCTTTTATTGCCCCGTTCCATAGAATAGACTGGTGTGTCGGCCCCAGACGCACTGTCACCACCTCTGCCCCTGGTACAGCCTTCAACCCACGTCGCATTGGCCTCCGCAGCTTCCATTGACATAGCCATAGTGAGGGCCTTATCAAAAGAAATCTTATCATCCTCTGCGAAAAGCTTTTGCCGTATGACGTCATTAAACAAGCCACATATGAACTGGTCCCTTAGGTTTTCTGCTATGTTTTCGAAACCGCAAGTTTTGCTAAGCTTTTTCAACTCGGCCACGAATGTTGAAATTTTTTCGTCATTTTTTTGCACTCGTTGCCGAAACTTGAATCTCTCCGCTAACTGACTCGGTTTTGGGCTTAAATAGTTCTTCATCAGCGCTACTAAGTCACCATATTTCTTTGTCGCTGGTTTTTCCGGTGTACATAAATTTACCATCAGCTCATAAGCCTCGGTGCCAATTACAGTTATAAGCATAGCCACATGTATGTCAATTTTTACCTCGTTGGCCACGAAATACTGCTCCAGACGATCGATGTACGCCTCCCAATTGTCCTTTTCCAGGTCAAATGCGCCTATTGCACCGATCGTCATTCTGCACCACCAAATGATAACAATTTACAACACACAGTTAAATCTCCGGCACACGTAAAAGTTCTTTAATAATTCTCGTCGCCACTGTGAAGTATGAGGGCCGGGATAGTAAATATAAGACGTCCGTTCGTAACTGGTTTATTTAATGAAGTGACGAGCTTAGCACTCGATACACAATGGTTGCTTATACTACAATACATTACAGTATCAAGTGTGCTAATAGTTTGTTATTATAAAATGCAAGAGTACTTACAAAACTGGATATCAATAAGAAATATATTACTTTTAATTACTTTATTTACATACAAGTGAGCATGCAATTTTTGTGTAATAATTAATATTATAATACTATAAAAGGTATAAATTTTTGTCTTACTTTGGCTTTGTTGAAACAAATCTATACTAATATTATAAAGAAGTAAAGCTTGTGTGTTTGTTAAATTGTAAGGGTAATCTCGGGAGCAATTAAAAATTCTTTCACCAGCAGAAAGCCACATTATTGCTGAGTGTCATAGGTTATATAGTAAAGTAACAAAAATAAAAAAGGATTATTAACTTTATGCCCAACGAAGTGGGCACGGGTCCGCTTGTACTAAACATGTTTTAATATTATATATTATAGGGCACTGTAAACTATATGTATTAAAGGGCACTGAATAAATCGAACAGTATTTGATTTTATATTGAAATAGTGTGATAGCCATATTACGCACAGCTTGGAAATATTTCAGGTCCCATACTTTCATAATGTACATAAACATAATCGTACTTTGGCAATTTATTAAAGTCGCGGGTAAAATCAGATAAAGAGAGTATGTAAGCTCTTGCTTGTGACCGCTGCTGCTACGGTGAGGCGGAAGATTTCTGATTATGGTGTTTAGCATAAGGATAACATTGCATAGCAAACATGTTAAACTCAATTTTAACCCCCGACGCATAAACGACGGGGTGTTATAAGTTTGACGTGTCTGTGTGTGTGTGTGTGTGTCTGTCTGAGGCAACGTAGCTCCCAAACGGATGATCCGATTTTAATGCGGTTTTTTTTGTTTGAAAGGTATATCCGTTAAGAGTGTTCTTTGCTATGTTGGGTGGAAGTCGGTTCAGGTCTTCAAGGTCATCACGTCGTTTGTTAGGTGTGATAGTAATGTTACACGCTCAGTTTGCTTGCTTTCTTTGAACGGGGGTTTATGTATTTTGTAGAATACTTTTGTTTTGTTATAGTTCGTTTCCTCTTATAGTTAAATGGAGCACGCATGAAAAAACATGAGTCATGTGGCGTTACCTCGTCGTAAGGCGTTCTATTTAAGGTTTGAAGTGCAAGCGACAGCGTGGAACGAGCGACAAAGAGGCACATTCACCAAAAATAGTACCATTCCATCGGTATTTCCTTACGACGTTAACATGTGCACCGTTATCGTTATTAAACCGATTTAAAGAAAACCAAGCGTTTTTTACTTACAACTATCAGAAGGCTTTTATAGTTTTCTAGCGGCCAGTCCCAGTTGCGCACGGGTAGACATAGTACTAAATATAGCCTATGTTACTCGGTGATAATGTAGCTTTCTATTGAAAAAATAATTATTATTATCGGTCCAGTACTTTTTGAGTTTATTCGTAACATAAAAAATACAAATCTTTCCTCTTTATAACGTTAGTGTAGATTATTAACATAATTACTTATTACGATAAATAATGTCATGTTATATAAACAGTGCAAAATTGACAATTTTAATAAATATTAATATCGTTTCCGTCGTAATGTTGCCTGTAAGAGATCACTTGTCAATGATAAGATCGCTAGTTGCGTGTTACAACTTACAAGTTAGCTCTTAGATCATAAGTTAGCAATGTTAATGATTTTTACACAAATCGTTTTAAGTATTTCGTTTGCTTTCTTAATGGCTGGCTATAATGTGCTGCGAACGGGTAAAGGCCACAAGGTTATATGTAAACCTGCGTCTACACTAAACAATACTCTGTGGGGTTCTGTTTTTTAATGAATAGAAAACCATAAAATGTTTTTTTCCAAGAATTATGTTACAATGAATGTTGTAAAAATGTATCCTGTCTCAAAATCTACAGTTTTTAATCTTTTGCCCGACTAGTGAAGCTAGGAGGATGAATTTGTGGTAAGTATGTTCTATAGCATTGCCTTAACTAGTGAACCGAATTTAATACGGTGTCAAGGCTTTAGTCGTCTTTATTTCAGTTATTACAGAATCGGGCTACCACTATATAGTATAAAATAAATTCGCTTCCCCTGTTCCCTGTCATAGAGTGATTCAAAGGTTTATAATATAATATAAAAAAAATTTGATTTCTATCAGTGTGTACGAGGCCTGTTTATGAATGGCGATGGGAAACCGAAGCCGGTTTGAGCAGCGACGATCTGCGCTCGGCGCGGGCTATTGACATTGGTGATATTAGGTTAATATCCACAAATATTTCACATTACTCGCCCCACTTACGTAACGCTTCACACCTGATCAAGTTCATTTGGCTATTCTGTAGCATTATAATAAGTCTTATTTTAATTATGATCCTTGTAATATCTAAACTAATATGTTGTCAGACAAAAAGGAAACGAGAAGGTTTGTAAAGTAAATAAAAGTCGTAGATAACAAAAATAAAAAAGGTATAATATATTCAACATTGCACAATAAAAATAAAACTATAAATTGACATGACTAGAGTGTTGGGCTTCACCACCAACCCTTGCTGTACTGGGGCGCGTAGCTGGCGCCGTAGCCGTGGGCCTTGCAGCTCGAGCAGCCCCCGGAGACGGGCACCACTTTCTTCACTTGAACCACTTGAGGAACGGTCACCACTTTCTGCACATTCACTACTTGAGGCACGCTCACTACTTTTTTAACATTGACGACCTTGTTGACGGTGACCACACGAGATGCGGGCGCCGCGTAGCTAGCTACTGGAGCTGCATAACTTGGAACACCGTAACTGGCTGATGGGGCAGCGTAGCTGACGGACGGGGCAGCATAGCTGACTGACGGGGCAGCGTAACTGACTGAGGGGGCAGCGTAACTGACTGACGGGGCAGCGTAGCTAACTGACGGGGCAGCGTAACCAACTGAGGGGGCAGCGTAGCCGACTGAAGATGGGGCGTAAGAGGATGCATAGCTAGCGGGTGCTGCATAGCTAACTGAAGGAGCGGCCAAGGGAGCAGCGTAGCTGACCGAAGGGGCAGCGTAGCTTACAGAGGGAGCGGCGTAGCTTGCTGCCGGGGCAGCGTAGCTAACGGAGGGGGCGGCATAGCTTACTGACGGGGCAGCATAACTAACAGAAGGTGCAACGTAGCTGGAGATCGGGGCGAAGTTGCTGACGGAGGAGAGGCCTACGGCGGGTGCAGAGTAGCTAGAGGGCGCGGGGTAGCTGTAGCCGGTGGGGCTGCCGTCGGCGTTGTGCTGCCCGCTCAGGTACCCGCGCTTCTGGCGCACGTGCCCGGATAGAGCGCTCGCCACGAGGGCTAGTACAATGACCTGAAATATACAGAAGATTTAGAGTTTAAAATATGTATTGAAAAGAGGAATGCTTATAAATACTTATGATGTTGAATATCGATTTAATTATGATTGACTTAGTTTATCTTTTGTTAGATATCATCATATTCCAGCTTTGTAGCATTCGATCTTTATCTCGAGATCTAAATAGTTTAAGTCTGTGAACTGTTATGGCGTATGATACTCACAAAGGTCTTCATGGTGTCGATGTCGGTGTCGGTATCGGAGTGTGGTGTGTCACCAGCACAGTTTACCATATATAGGCGTGCGTTGTGACATCGTCCTCTAGTCGTTTACCAAAACTTATAATTTATTTTTCATTTCATAATAGACCTCTAAGTTATTGTAATTAATACACGCTTAATATCATTTTCGTACGGATTCGCTATGGTTTGGAACTTTTCCATAATATTATATGTATAAACTTATTATATGAGAAAAAACCTTTTAATTGTTATCTCTACTTGGAATTGGTCTGAAGCCAGCTCAGTTCACGGGGAAAATTTTTAAATTAAAGTAATTTTCAAAGATAATCAGTAGCGTTATAACAATAATTAATTGTAGTAATATTTACACCAGCAAATATTTGTTTGATGACAAACTGAGTTTAAACTAACGACTTACTTTTACATACTCGAGGTTATATTTTTTCGTTGTCATGTCCCTGGCAATTCGCTAACATTACAAGAATTCATTGTACTTACTAATATAAGTCAACGACAAACATATCATCATTCAAGTAGGTTAAATATAGCAGTACTTTTGAATAGTCATTGTATTATAAAACAATTATAAACAAGACGTTTCTAAATGTTTGTACAACGTATAAACAGCAAGTGACTTTGGTGGAAATTGTTTAAAAGTAATAAAAAGTCCGAAAAGTTAAATCAACATGTTCTTACATCTACAACTTATAATTTAATTTAATTTTATTAATGTGAATGTTTCTGAAAATGGATGTTTGGGTGTTTGTTACTGTTTCATGCTATGATGCTTAAACTACTGATATTTGGCATGCAGTATTAGATCCTGGACTAACAAGCGAACCGAAATTACGCGAGTAAAACCGAGTATATAAAAACATGCCGCAGTGACACGCCTCCATAGTTTACACAAAAATATACGTATGAATAACAAATGTTTGAGATCTTAAGTATCATTCATGTTGTATTGTAGCTTTAGTAAATAAAATATTAACTATTAGTTTGTATCTTTATATATAAATATAAATATATTTAAACCTAAACCTCATATTATATGGTGTAGCAGCATTGTATATAAGGTACGGCATATAATATAGTCAAATCATAACAAATTAAAATGATATAGCAATAAATGCGTCCTTCCTGCGACCGTGATCGGTGCTTCATTTCTCAATAGAGTGCAAACATCTGCTTTAGTCAGGCACTGGCTCGTCGTAGACGCGTTTATTTTTTTAACTATACAACTGTTTTTTTTATTTCCTTATAAGTGTATTAAATCTTTTAGGCGTGTAAGCTTGCATAATTAAAGGCATAAAATGTTTGTATTACATACAATAACACAGTTTTGTAACTAAAACAGGTACCAGCGAACCTAAACTATAATAAGTTAATTATATTTTTGAATATGAAATGTATTTTTAAACTTGTAAACTTGTAAATAAATAAAATAAATATATTTGACTTTGACTAACTTGCAAATAATGTTATATATTGTATGTACGCAACACTCCTATGCAGATATTATCATGTATTCTTACCAAAGTCAAAGGCGAATATATATATCTTACTACTATGGCGATTATGTTACTGCTACTATTGGATTAATAGTATAATTATTTTAATCGACGGCTTTGGCTGCGTTTTCTTAAGACAAATATTTTTTAATAAACAAGAGCGTCGCCTAATGTCTCGAGTGTGTTGCCTGCCAAGGGAAAAGCGAGCATTTATCCGATTTCAGATTTTATATAAATTCTTAATTAAAAAATAGTTCAACAGTTAAGATGCCAGTTTTATCTTATTTTAAAACATCTTTTATTTTAAAAATTAAGCCTTAGCATGAATTATTAACTAAATGTGTATTGTAAATGTATGCTAGTATGAGTAAATTTGTTAATATTATATGTGGATTGAATAACTATGAGCCAGGCGCCAGTACTCGGCGTGTTTCACGCCACTTCACATGAGATGTTTGTTCGCACACATGAGCATCTGAGATGACTCTTCAAATTCATAAGGCCTGACTATGAAGTAATAATAGATATATCCCATATAATCTATTATTACTAACATTACTAATGTGTAAGTCTGAGACTGTGTCGATGTTTGTTATTTATATAATTATGTTTATATGTCCATTTGTATATGTAATAGGTTTAATTAAGAAAGAAAGAAATAAATTAACATTTAATCGTCTAGTTCAACAACGAGACGGTACTACCTAACATCTTTTAAATTAAGAAGGTTTTTCGGTTTAATATAACTACAAGACACTTAAAAATATTAACTTATTTCGGTTTATAAAAGAGCGAATTTGATGAGGAAAATAAACCGAGTACAGCCGCGACGCACAGCTAGTTTAAAAAGATATATTTTTATTCTAGTATGAAACACTAGAGCTATTTATAAAACAAGAAAATAAGTTATAAATTATAAACTTATAAATTAACTTAAGTTTAAGAATGTGTACAATATTATTAACTGCAATTAACAGCAATAATCGTAATAGTTGTAGTCCTTCCCCCAATTACTCAAATGTCAAATGATGAAGATATGGGATTCACTCGGCGAGCTATTGTTGAGAGTTGGGTTAGAACTAAAAATTATAGAATAGCATATTGATAACAAAATAATCAATCAATATCAGTATATTGATATGTTAATACGTATAAACTGATAAGTTTTAGAACATTATACAGCTCCTACGATACGCGTTCTAACATAATTATAATCTCGCATTTAAAAATTCAACTAGACTTTGCTTCTTATGTTGCTCATTTTCTTTTAAATCCAATAACGTTCTATAATAATTAAATTCCAGTGTAACTTTGTTACTCATAAAATTTAATAACATTAATAACCATTTCGTATAATTTTGAAACAAAATAACTTTTCATCTTGTAAATAGAAGTAGTACCTAAATAGAACCAACATTTACTCCTGGATTGCTAACGTAAAAAGTTCTTTTACGTTAAGTTATAACCTATACTTAACTTTTAAAATGAGTTCAAAACAAAGATCAGTTATATACAGCAGATTTGTAATATTGTCCTGTCTATATTCAACCGTGTGACGCGTACTCGTATAGCATCGCCGATCATCTACTTATAATAACTCTATAGCTATGGATATTTTGCAACAAACTCGACGGCTGATCAAAAGACCCATTACCCTTAAACGTTTAACGCTTTCGATGTATTTATGAATAAATTACAGATACCTTTATATATATGGTATTAAGATGCGTTAAGAAATGAATATAATTACAAAGTCGCGTTCCGCTGTCTGTCTATCTCTTATCTCTATGTATGCTTAGATTTATAAAAATTCGCAACGGATATTGATGCAACTTTTAATATAGTGTAGTTCAAAATTAAGGTTTCTTTATTATACATAATGCAAATTATCTGTAAGGAAATGTGGTTATCCACATGTTATTTTGTAACGCGTCCCTTACGTGATCAGCTATTAGTGCAACGTGCTGCAGCGGTCGAGATGTCAGTTAATTTTTTTGTTAGTACCTACTAACTGAATTCTGGACATATTGAAATTTTAAATTATACAAGTTTTGGAGATTGAAAATGAAATATTAAAAGCCTTTTAGTTATAATAATATTTAATACTGCAAAAATCACAATACATAGTTATCGAAAGTCCAATCGTTGTAACGGAAAAGGTGAATTATTTTTGTAAATTTAGTAGTTTAGTTCACCACCATCCCTTGTTGGACCAGCCGCTCCAGCCGCCGTGGCCGCCGTAGCCGCCGTAGCTGTAAGAGGGGTATACCCTGCGCGTGTAGACCAGCGGCGCGGAGTAGACCGCGGGAGAAGACCAGCCTGAAGACCAGCCACTGGAGGGCCAGCCCGACGACCAGCCGCCCGAAGACCAACCGCTGTAGCTGGCTGACGCTGCGCAGACCAGCGCCAGAACAACTATACAGGCCTGCAGAATGCAATAGATTAGACTTTCGTCTTTGACTGAAGAGATTAAAATTTATACTTACTTAAACAGACATTATAAAATTTTTGGTTTCATTTCGCCATACCATAAAAATTATAAACTATTGGATATTCATTTATTTAATATAATTTGATAGATATGCCCTAAAACGTGTGAACTGGTACCTTTCAAAGGGTCAGACATCCTACAGCTCCCGTGAACCACAAATACATTGTTGTAATTATTTTTTTGTTTGAGCTCTGGAATCTTTGGAACTATGTTCCTATTTGCTAGTTAGAAAAGCTTTCATATATCAAAATAATTAGATATTTATTATTTAGTTGCCCTTACGATTGTTGAATGTTAGTTACACTAATTTTGTTGTAAAATACAAGAGCATCTGCCGTTAGCCATATTAGTCTAAAACATATTGAAATTAGATGTGAATATTGCAATGCATCGGATGCAAATAAGTGTTGCAACTTACGAAGTGTTTCATCGTGGCTCGAGTCTGTGGGAGACTGTGGTCAAGTGTCAATGTTCTCGGGATGGATGGATGACTGTGTGACTGCTCATCGCATCCTCACTCTTATATATTACACCGGCGGCTGTCACGTGCGCCGCCAATACAATGTTTCTAGACCAACGA
Organism: Eurema hecabe; assembly: GCA_026213755.1. NCBI lineage: Eukaryota > Metazoa > Arthropoda > Insecta > Lepidoptera > Pieridae > Terias > Terias hecabe. Next base: position 88,208 of record JADANM010005719.1, read on the forward strand.
ACAATCATAAACATTGAAATCCTCTGAAGGATACATCTCCAAATCTAATGCAGTTTTACATCGCTGGATTCATCCTTATTTAAAAGCTTTTATTTACACGAAAACTAGCAATGTACTTCAAAGTATTTTTATGTTGAATGCGTGGGCCGTAAGTTCAAAGATATAAGGCAGTTTCGTAAACAGTGCAGCATTGTATTATAAGCGGATTAATTTGGTTATTTTGTGGTATTTATGGCAGATAACTGTCTTCAATTATGTAAATCTGGCGTTATTTGTTTGTATATTAATATTACTTTGAGTATGAACTGTGCTATTTCAGTAAGTAAGTGAGTTTTTTAAAGAAGATTTGTGTTTAATTATAAGTGATTCTTGTTCTTGGCTTTAGCCTTTATAGTCAGCATGTGACAACCTGATATATATGGATTTTTGGAATAGCTAGTCGCTTATAGCTAAAATAGTAGGATTCACTATAAAATTAAACTAGAATAGAAAACAAACAGTTGAGAGTCTGCTGTCACAACCGAACACCGTTTTTGGCATATTAATGGTTCATTGGCAGTCAGGGTTAGGTTTAACGATTAGGTAAAGTCGTGTTAAAGTAACAGCCTAACAAAAAAATCTAAACTGCGATGTCTCTGTGCACAGGATTTCCGAACCAATTCTGGGACCTTCAGGAGTGTTGTCAACCCTTGAAGCGTGTACATAATATTTTATTATAACTTTGTATGTTTGTTATTAATGGCTTACACGAACAATTATTACATTAGCACTTATTAATTTGTTTGTAATCTAATATTTATTTATAGTTACTTTGTAAATGCAAATGTATAATCAACTACATATTTAGTAGATAATTTGTGAAATTTCCACGCTTCTGTGTTATGCGGCAAGTGAGAATAATAATAATAATATCATTTATTGCGAAAACAACCAATACAATGGTAAGCAACAAGCTCCACATAATCATAATTAGATAAAACATTATTATTTAATATTAAATTACATTATTTCAATTATACATTATAAAAAGTTATGTCAATAAAATACTATTATGTTTAATGTTATGTCAATAAAAATGTAATGTCGAATATAATTATTAAAATTAGCTATCAATGTAAGTATTCATTAACCGAATAATAGTTTTTTTGAGTCAACTGTCAACTGTTTTAAATTTTTTTATAGCTATACTTTTCAAATGTTCCGGCAGTTTATTATATATCTTTATAGACATACAGAGAATGTAACCTTATTTTTCTTTTATTTCATCCCTTGCCTTTATTAGTTCTGTTTTAAAAATCTGTACCTACTCGCGGCTCTAAGCTTGCCATTGCAATTAGCTCACCACGCCTTACAAAACAATTCAATCAATTTGTACATTAACAATAGTGTGCATTTTTAAACGAATGAAACATAATTGAGCCCTTTAATCAGGATACGTTTTAATCTGATTTCCATTTTTTTTATTTAGGGTAAACTTAATTGAGATTTAAGTACGACGTTCTTAAATTTTCAATGAATGTTAACCCTGTCTTCAATGAAACAATGAAGTTAATGCGTATATAATTGTGATAAGCAACGCGACGCCGTGTTGAGTCCCGCGTCGCGAGTCGCGAGTCGCGAGGCCGACTCGTGTGTGATGAGGCTGGTGATTGATGATTGATTATTAATGGACACCTTTAACACTCAATATGTTTGACAAATTGGATTTATATTGAATGGATTATATGTTGTTGTTATTGGATCGTAGTTCCTTATCGCACGTTGCATAAATTAGACGGAAAAAAATTGTCCTTCCTGATTCCTACTCTATTTTTTCAGTAGAGTCCGAAAAAATTTTATAATTCGGTGAGGAGCAATGTTCTAAAATTAAAAATAATTAAAATACTAATACTAATAATTTAGGTGTAGAAATTGAAGCGATCAATATGTAGTTAGGTGTATTATAAGTATGTAGATGCTCGTGTAACACATTTAACATAATATATAACTAATCATTTTAAGTCTAGGTAAAAGATTCTATAAATAAGTGTTCACTCCCAGTACGACGTCGCGACACAAAAAGAGTAAAACAAGTAAGTACTGCGCGAACTATTCGACAGAATTACTTGGCATTGTTAAATAAATAATTATATTGTATATACAATAAATTATATTTGAATACTCTCGATGCTGATTCGGTCATGGCTAAACATACATGCATTATATTAAGTTTCTAATTCCTTTCCTTTAATAGTGGAAACTTCTGTTACGGCCATGTCGGTCTTTCGCACATGGAATGGTGCCACTACCGAGTACCGACTAAAGCATACCGGTGTTCCTCCGCACACACACACACACACACACACACACAAACGGGCGGACTCGTGAGGACACCACTTATAGTACTTACAGTATTCCGGGATCTTTCCAAGCCCTGTTTCGAAATAAAACAAATCAAAGATGAGTCATCTCAACTAATATTGTGAGCGATTATACCTATAGTTAATAGTACGCTAGTTGTGCGATATTCCTCGCTTAACTTTACGGCGATATTATATTAGGCAACCTATGATTAGTAAGTAATTATACCGTCGATGTAACGACCGTCAATTGATAGCCTATAAACGAACTATGACAACTATACACTATTAATCATAATATATAATAAATATATTACTAAAAGGTTCAATAAACAATTAAGTTTTAAGAGGTCAATTGATTTTTTATTAAATTGTATTTTTTATAAAGTATAATTAGTTAATAAAGGCCACCGGACACGCTTTGAATAAAACTATTCATAATATCCGTTAGTTTTTTAGATCAAAAATATTCAAAAAACAAATATCATCCTCTAAACTTTTAAACATATGCCTTTATAACTAACTAACTAATCTACACTGTAGCTTAACGTGAATAGTTTGGGCCCATAAGGTTGAAAAATTTCATTTGTTTTATAGAAAGTAAACGAAACATCGAATGTTAAAGTATTTTTATTGTAAACTAAATAGCACTTAATTTAAAAAAATAATTTCGAGCATTCAAAAAGCAATGCTTCTTGATAAACTGTAATTATAATAAACGTTGCGAAATATAGTTCCCTGGAGCCGCCGGGCCGCGCCGCGCCGCGCAGCCCAACTCGGCGAATGTATACTAATGTCCACATTATTGTAATTTAATCGTTTGCCAATCTCTTATCAATTGTTTATTCGAGTTTTACACCGAAGGCCTCATATTATTTTTTTATGTTTAATTATAGAACATTTTTATATGTTATTTTAAATTAACTAGCTGTCCTGACACGACTTCGTGCACGCTGTAGGTACCTATCGTACTTATAACCTTATACCTACAATATTTCTTCTGCTTATAAACAAAAATGTAGTCATATTGTGATGGAGTTACTGTTAGTATTTCGTCGATTTAGTCGACGATATAAATATAAATACGGAGACAAAGCAACATTAAAACAAAATTTTTAGTAAATCTCAAAATGTATTCCAATACTTGTCAGTAAGATATCTTGAAAGCTTTAACAGCAATTGATTTCTTAAAGCATCAATTTAGAATGTACTACAATTTCCATTCTCATAGAAAATTAACTAAATCGATATGACATATTTATTTAAATTCGCCTTCTAGAACACTGTTTTGAGACGTAAATGTAAACAAACTTGTAGTATGCAATATAATATTGGTTGAAGGTTATATTATCAAGTATTCGCAGCTTCAACTATCGGAGTTGATTAATTAAGTACCAGGTTCAATAAACTCGGGATGAGCTTTAGCATTTTGTATCTAATACAAAAATGATTTTTTGGCTTCACCAGAATAAATAAATAAATGGGTTTGATGAGAAAAAAATTAGTTTTTTTTACTTTTGTGTAAAAATCTTAACGCGGTTCACCAAATACATCTACTTAACGAGTTTTTAAATCCATTCTGTAGTTTTTATATTATTAAGAATGTGTAGGAAAGGCGAGAACGCTTTATTAATTTATAAAAAATAAATATCTTTATAAAATCAAATTAAAATAACACAGATACAAATAATCGTCGATCACAAAACACCGATGCGACTGTAAAGATAACGTAAATGGGCTATAAATTAAAACTCATGTCAGTTCTCAAACGTTTATTACAATATTGCATCGCTAGATGATTAAAATTCACGGGCCACGCCCACTAAATGCATTTAAAGCTATTTCTCTCATTTTGTACATTCGTTAGAAAATTTCCACTCACTATAGAGCTAAATATTATACATTTATAAACTGGTTATAGTAAAATTAAAAGTAAATGCAAGTCTTTTGGTGGTCAGTCTTAGAGACTGGTTTACCCGTAACGAGTATTTAAAAGTACTGAATTATTCTTGAACTAATCTATTAGGACTAGATTTAACACCAGGGGTCACGGTTGGCCCATGTGTTGGTGTTGTAGGTGTTCACCGGCACGGTGTATGTCTGCGGCTGAACCTGGTACTGGAGAGGCCTGTATTGTTGAACTTGTCTGTACTCCTGCACGGGTCTGTACTCCTGCACTGGTCTGTACTCCTGGTAGTAGCGGATCGGTTGCACTTGAGTTTGGATGGGTTGTACTACCGTTTGGATAGGTTGTACAGTCTGGATAGGTTGCACAGTCTGGATAGGCTGGATGTTTTGGATGGGCCTAACATTCTGGTAAATGGGCTGCTGAACCGTGTACTCAGGTACGCTGACTACCTTCTGCTGGTTCAGAGGGACGATTGGCTGGGGCTGCCACTGAAAAGAAACAGAAACCTCATCATATTGTGTGTGTTTCACTTAACACTTAAATGAATAAATGATACATTTGACCAAGAACAATATTATATTAAAAGGGTTCATAAAAAGTATTTTTGCATTATATTTGCCGAAAATCTAATAAAGGTTCGTATTACTGATAAGATGCTGTTGATTATGTAAATGAGTCGCGCGCTATCCATCATAAATTAAATATTTGTCGTCATATATTATGCTTTGGTGTATTCAATATATAATATGGTGGGTTTACCCACAAATTAGATTTTTATTTTTAATTTATGTATGCAAATTATGGAAATGAAGTCGGAGCAACAGGACTTTCGAGTAACACAAAGTCAACAACATAATATAATGTTATTAGCTCATCAAATTATGTGAACCGCCAACATTCCTTGTAATTATACCTATGATTTTAATAAATTAGTTTACCTAATTCATTTTATGACATAGAATTAGACGTTAAAATATATGCGCCTGATAAAAAATAAAGCTATATATACAGAAATAAAAAGGGTATTTTTGCATGCTCTGCAGCAGCAGCCGAAAAAATTATAGACAAATCTAGCCTGTGTCATCTTCCTGCATATATCACGAATCTCAATTGTTAAGTAAAGATATACGAACTAACAGCCACCTTTTGTTATAGGTACAACTCTTATAATCCCTTCACTCGCCACTTGTGACCATATACTAAAGTTGGTACGGCTTAGACGTTTTGTTTTACTATTTGAATATGGCTGAACATTGTTCTAAGATTTGCCGATGATCTGATGCTGCTAACGGTATGGGGCTCTAGCAATGATGTGGCAGAGTCGTAGAGTGTGTAAGTAAGATATATTATTCAAGTATAACTTACGTTGTAATTGTAGCTCGGCTGCACATTGTAGTTGGCGGGCTGGCTGATGACCTGCTGGTAGGACTGCTGGGGCTGGTAGGTGTGCTCCTGGAGCGAGGTGGACTGATAGTTGGTCTGCTGTAGTGAGTTGGAGTGCAGAGAGGTGGAGTGCACCAGGTTGGGGGAGTAGTTGTTGAAGCTACGCTTGGGGCGGACGGGGACGGACGCCGCCAGCGACGCGAACGCGATTATTATCTGAAATTTAAATTTAACTTAATATTGTTTTTTAGGTAAAATAAAGTAGGATTGATTGGAAGAAATGCCGATTTCAAGAAGTACAAAGCACACAGGTAAAAGGTAATAATAACAAGTTTTTATTAACAATTTTATATTTTAACTGACACAGCATTGAATATAATTATTGTTTTTAAAATAATATGTTTGGGATATTCTGTTGCTGTTCTATTTAACTTTTACATAATAGGTATTTGCAATCTCCATTTTGGTTCGTATAATATTTAAAAAGCAAATAAATAAAATGAAAAATATATCTTTAAGACACACTCGTAAGCATTTATTTGCGGCTATTCCTGTTTTAATAAAAGACAAAGTATTCTCAAATACAAATTATTAGTTTTTATTTATATATATTCACATATATATAATTGAAAGGGGTTACAAACACTGAATTGCATTAAACTACTACTGATACATATATTAACATTAATAACAATAATTTGAGGTTATGTGCGGGTAAACGAGCAACAAGCAAACGCCTACGAAACTATACTAGCAAACTCACCAAGAGCTTCATGTTGGTATCTCACAGGCCACAGCACGCAATGAGGTGACGCAACCCGCGCGCCCTATATATACGACACACCGAACATAAATAATATGTTACAGAGAACAGGATTCGCGTCTTATGTAAGCATTTACATTTAAATTCGGAATCATGGGCTTTTTTAATTATATTTAGACGGGCTATTGACCTTTGAATAGAGAAATATGTTGTGGTGAAATTATAAAAAAGCTGATACAAATCATAATAATAATAATTTATATTAAATTATTAATTATCAGCTCTACTGCGTTCATAAAAAGAGCGTAGCGTTTCATTCGTTAGGAGCGTTTTTCCTCTTTCTCCCCCTTTCCCAACTTCTAAGCTTATTTACTTGTCTTGCTTATAACCATTCATTATTTATTAAAAAACCTTATTGAGTAATTATTTAGAGCGTAATAAACTAAGATTTCAAGTATTGGTAGAGGAAAAAAGAAATTTTTCATTTTTAGATGAAAATTAAAAGTAATTTATTTAATTTTTTAAAAGCATACGCTTGATTCAATCTTTTGATAAGACGGCGACTATTCTTTTATAACAACAAAATCTAAATATGTAATAAGTGTAAAGTAATGATTCTTTATGAATTAAACTCATACTTTAATTATGAATGAACAAATAAATTCTTCAGGATATTAATTCTACACAGCTTCAGTTTGAATTAGTCCCATTCTAAGCGGAGCTCGTGTTACGCAACTAGATAACGGATATATTTCATACTTTTCTTTATAAATGTACTTATATTATATATAAATATTTAAATAATAATAAAGTCAGACCTCAGAAAAAGACAAATGTGAATTATTAGTATTTTTCCAGTGTAAGGGTCGATCCCACGACCCCTTAATATGTGCTTACATTGCCGTTTGTCTATATATTAGCAATTAACACATTACATGTAATCGATCTGTATCGGTATTGCACGCCACAGACCACGGTCTGCGCTTGCGCAATTGAGCTGAGACCCAGCGCATGTCCATAGATCTGAGCACTGCGGTCGTAAATCTTACCACAATTGGCGAATTAATGAAGTTTGTTGACCGATCGACATTCCTACACCTGTGATGTACTTGTGTGTGTGTGTGTGCGTGTGTGCGTGTGTTTTATTTGAGAACGAGCCTCTTTTTAATTACATCCTTGTTTATGACGTTATAATATGTTAATTTTAGTCATAGCGAGAACTATAAATGTTTATTTAATGGTAAAGGTTTGTTCGGACTACGCCTAGAAATAAATTAAGTTGGTGCATGGAGTTCATTGGGCGGCCGGAAAGTAACAACAAGAAAAACATCTCAATCCAAGCGGGTTTACATGAAACATATACCTAGATTTATTAATTTTGATTTAGACATCCAAGTACTAAGATATCCGTTGTAGGTGTAATAATTATAGTAACTAGGATAAAGCCAGGAAGGTGTCGCAAGTGGTGGCTTGAGAAATAGCCGCGCCCGGCCCGATGCCGGCTGTTTACGATTTTTGCCTTATGGGACCGATTGGCTAATTCAACCGCTACCGATATGTATCGGTAACTGATATGTAGGACTATGGCGAAGGGCCTTGCTATAATACCGCACCATAACTGCGTATGTGAATTTTTGTACTAAACTGTCATAATATGAAATTTTCACTAACAAATCGCACTAGATAGACTGAATAAGGATTTTTGGATAAATAACGTTTTTGCATAATAAATAATTAAACAAATTATTATTTTTCTATAATTTTATTCAACCTCACAATACTAATTTGGCACAGACTTGTTACATAACATTACCTCGCTCTACGCTCTACAGCGAAGGATTTATTTGGGGCGTAGGGCCTAATGCCAGCCATGGCCCAAGCCCAGCAGGGGGGCGCCTAGCCCGTGACCGTACAGACCGTGGCCTATGACCGGGGCTGCGATGCTGTGGCTGATGACGGGGGCGGGGAGCGCCACGCTATGGCTGACGAGGGGCGCTGCTAGCCCGATGCCGTGTCCCCCGTACAGGCCGAGCCCGTGACCGCCGTACAGCCCGTGACCGTAGCCCAGCCCGTGCCCGTAGCCCAGCCCGCCGTAGCCCAGCCCGCCGTAACCCAGCCCGAGCAGACCACGCTTCTCTTTCTTCTCTTCTGCGCCGTAGACTGCCGCTGCGGCCAGCAAAAGAACGATCACCTGAAATAAGTAAAAACGCTTAAACCACAAAAACATACACACAGGTATGTAGATAGGTTATTGAGATGCCCTGGATTAACTAGTATACATATAAAGGCGACAAGCGCACAACAAAACACAGATTACATACGTTGGTTTCGCTTACCGTTTAAGAGTTTGTTTTACGTTTATAACAGTGAATTTAGAAATTAAAATTGTTTAATTTTGATTGCAAAATCGAATGTTCCTTGATTTGACTAACAATAATGTCGTAGTCAAAAAGAAATGGCCAACCCAACACCACCCGGCGTTACCCCACAGTTGTTTCATACTATCTTGATTTAAATTTTTGAGTATTTATAGTTGGTAATAAATTTAATGAGAGTATTTACAGATTCTACAATAAACATCGCCTTTGTATTATACTAGTAAATATAGGCAAAAATATTTTGGTCATAAATCTAGAAAGTACTTACGATAGCCTTCATGTTAAGTTTTAAAATACTTTAAATTCGCGTCGGCGGTGCACTAGATCGGCGACAGACACTACTCAGGCGCAGTCCTAGGCCTTATATACGCGCCCTCAAACCTAACCCCTCTCAACGTGAGCCCAATGTTTGGTTAAATTACCAACTTCTGCTCTCAATTTGTCATGGCGAGTGTGCAATTAACGTGCTCGATTTGGTAATAACACCATAGGGGTGTAGGGAATAAGGCTTTAGATACGTTAAGATAAAATATTTCATTGCTGTTTGACTCGCAGATATTGAAAATTCAGCGTAAATTTGGACAAATAGAGAGAAACTTACGTAGCTATAAAATTAATTTAGTATTCATAAAAATCAGTTATAACTATGTAAAACTTTATTTCAACAGTTTATATTAAGTAGATCTATGTACCACACTATATTTATTTCCCATCATAAATAAAATTAATAAATGATATAGTATGTAGGTATTGTGTTTTTTCACCGGTGACATGTAATGCCATTGCGTTTCGTTCTGTAAGTAGGTTACAATTTTTTTCCTACCACCCTTCCTTGTCTAATCCTTTATACACAAATACTATCCCTTTTTCCCGCACAACATAAAATAACAACTCTAGACAACTACTTTATTAGTCGACAGTCACAGTATGACTTTGTTTTCACATAGAACTTATTTTTTCTTGAGAATCAGTTACGGTGTTTCAAACGTAGGTAATCACAAAATCCTTTGCTTATCAATATTGTATAAAGTCCGTCCACACTGTCCTCAGATCCATTGATCTCACACACACACACACACACACACACATACACACAAACACCACTCACACACAATATTGTATTAAGATAGGCGCTGGTATCTGTAACACAGTTTTCTAAAACAGATACCAACGAATCTAAACTATAATAAGTTAATTATAATTGAAATTGAAATGTATTTACTTGTAAACTTGTATTCATAAAAAATAATAAATAAAAAAATCTTCCAAAGACAGCTGCCAGGGCTTCCCGAGCTCGCAACCTTTCATATCACAATCAGGATGAACCACAACCCTCACAAAACAATTATATCTAGAATGTTCTTCTCCCTCCCAATCTTACGCAGAACGTTTTCAACAAAAGCCAACATCAATACCTTGAATAAATATTATTACCTATCGACGACCGCTTGGCGTAGTGGTAGTACTTTCTGCGCGAAGTTTCGTGGGTTTGATCCCCACACCGGAAAAATATATTTTTGGTTTACATTTGTATTTCTGGGGTCTGGGTTTATATAATGTATTTTCAAAAGAAAAGTATGTATTCAGTTATCTAGTTGCCATAACACAAGCTTCCGCTTAGCTTGGAACTAGATGCCGCTGTGTATAAATGTCCTGAAAACAAATTTAGTGCGATTCTCGTATTATCATTATTAGTAGCGGTCGTTACACGTTAATAAGATTGAAGTACATACATACAGACTTGTTTGTAAATACAGGAGCTAGATGAATTAATGTCTCCCGATTAGGTGTAATGTGGTATTGCACGTTGCCGCAAAAACATGTCGCAGTTTCCACCAGCGATGAAAAACAAGTTGTATGCTCTCCGATATGGTTAATACTTATTTTAACATACAT
>JADANM010005719.1:113601-156527 GCA_026213755.1 Eurema hecabe
ATATTCTTTGCGTCAATAGTGTGCACTCTCTGAGGAACGCCATCGCGAACTACAAACGCGTCGACGTATACTCGCGGGTTGCGGGGCGCGGGGGGAGGCAGCTTGGCCGCTTGGGGTTTGATGGCTATCGGAGCTACGGGAGCTTGCTCTTGAACCGTTTCCTCTTCGATGTCGTCAGCTGCGGCTGGGGCGGGCGTGACTGGAGCTCGGTTAAAATTAAAGTTGAGACGGAAGTTCGAGGTTATGGTTTCTAGGTTAGAGTCGGCTTTAGCAGGTGCTGGTGCTGGGGGTGCACAGGGAGCCGCAGTTGTTGGGTTCGCGCGAGGGGATGCACACGGAGGGGGAGGTGGAGGAGGCGGCGGTGTAGGTTTCGGCTTAGGCGCAGCTCTAGGTTTCGGACAAGGAGGTTGTGCTCTAGGTTTCGGTGGAGGTTGTCGAGCGCGGCACGGTGGAGGGGCAGCCGCTCGCGGGGCGCCACAGGGCGGGGCGGCCGGAGCGGGCGCAGGTGCGGGAGCAGGCGCCGCCGCCGCTTGCAACGGTGCATCGATGCCCGGGACCGGCGCGACGGGCGGTGGAAACTCGAACGCTTGCGGCGGTTTCCTGGCCACGTTATATCCGAGTACGTCAGCTAGCCCTCTGAACACGATATCACCGAACGTCCGCTTCTTCCGCACAATGGGCTCATGTTCTCCATCCGTGAGAGTGTCATCGTCCTCTTTAAGGATTTCGGTGGCCTCAGCGATGGACGCGTTGACGGAGTCTGCGATGGCGAGCGTCTCGTTGGCCGTGTCCGCGATGACGAAGACGCTGGCGGCGTGTGCGCCGGCGGCCAGCAGCAGGAACACCAACGCGCGCGGCATGCCGCCGAACTATTGTCGCGCGGGACTGAACTCCAGCTCTTTTGTGCACACCGCCGTTGCCTAAGGCCGCCACGCCTGACCGCGCCCGCCCTCCCCCTGCTATCTCGACATTTCTCGTATAATTTCTTTGCAGATTTGCAACTGTAATTACGTATCGGAAATAACGTGTTACTTAATGTGACAAAGAGCGAATAATAGGAAATATATTTGCAATGCAGAGCGAGGAAACAATACAAAGAACCGCGCCTCTAGACGCTGGCACACATTTTCCAATCTATTAATTCTACCTCACTGATCTTAATGTTGCATCCGTTTTATAAAAAACATAACGAAAGCAATATAATTATATTTACATATGAACCTTTATTAAACCAAAGGGATCTTTGGTAATTGTAAATAATATTGTATTGAAATTCCCAGTGCGATATAAACTAAGTAAATAGGTTACATACAACAAATTCGTGAAAAATATTGTCCTAAAAAGCTATTAAAAATCAAATAAAAAGTCATAAAGTTACATGTATGCAATCTTAAATAACTATTCTTCTCTAATAGACCTCACATCTATAATAAACGAAAATAATAATTGCAATAATCATCAGTATTTATCTATTTGAACTCGTAAAAATAATGGAATCTCCTATTTCATGCTGAAAAGTAAATTTTATTATATTTTGAAGTGACCTGAAATCGTCACGTAATGTTAGCAAACGAGCGAGATCGGGGGAAGGTGCTATATTCGACATGAATGTTTTTAGTTCAAGGCGGTGTATAAAACCACAGCTAATTAGGGTCTCCGTTTCTAGAAATATTTGAACTTGGCAATGAGTGATAGGCCGGCGACACGCGAAGCGATTACACGCTTCAACGGAACTATAGTCAAATAAATATAAATTAAAAGTTATCTTAAATAGATGTACTAATTCCATCGTTATTTATAATAAGCTTAATTCTTAAACAATTGCAACCACAGATAACATTGGTTTTCGGGATTTTAATCATTTCTTTTAAATTTTCAAATAATTGTCTTTATACTTATTGTTTAATTATGTTATAAAAATCTTTTTTTTTCTGATAAAGCTATTTTTGTATGTAACAATAATTATCCTAATTTTTCAATTATAGCATTATTCCATACAATAATGTTTAACGTAAATTTATTTAACGACATCTAATTTGACATTAATCGAAATGTCGCACTATGCTCTGTAATTGAAAAACTAGGTATATAAATTACAGGATTAAGTTCTAGTAGTAGTCAGTAATTTTAACAGTCAGCCCGGGCGTTGGAACCGCTACTGGCTAGCGTGCTTATGTCGATTGTCGACTGTCGACTAGAAACCGAATTATGAGATTATTGAAAGCCCTGCGCGGGGGACGGCGGCGGCGGCAGCGTGCCGAATAACTGCTACTTGTCACTAATTTGCTTAATTTCCTATTTGTCACGTTGCTGATTACATTTGCGAAAGATTACAATTAATATTAACCAACTACGACAAAGGTTAGCGATTCGATGCGTATGATTTTTTTATTAATACTGCGCATTGTAGGTTTGCTTGTTCAGAGAACATTTCGAAATGTTATTGCTTTATATATATAATAATATTATTAATTTTCTAATGACTATGACAGTGACATCTCTTTATATTTCAAATAAGGCGCCAGATTCAAAACTGTAACTTATAAGCACAGAGTATTAATTAAGAAAAGCGATATTATAATGTAGTGATTTTCTTTACATATAGATACTCAGTTTGTTCTTGGAATTTAAGTTTTCTAGATTAATATCTGTTAGTGAAAATTACAATGTTTGTCAAAATATGCAAACCCAATTTTTTATATCTTGTTCTATATTCTGTTCTAAAATTATAAGTCGTGGTATGCTGACAGATGCGGCTTTACTCATTGAGTGGCACTAGTAGTATTTATTTTATTACAATAGCTATTTAAATCACCAAAAATAGCTAAGAATGCTCCGATTAAAAAATAACATATTAATTTTGAATCAGACTTCCGAATGTCTGAGAGAAATATCTAAATTATACCATACTAAACACCGACGTTACGTCCTCTCAAGATCCCGCTTTTGGTTTAGTACTATTTCAAGACAAACCGCAAAGACAATAATCATTTTTAGGGAAAGTTTGATATGGCAACTTTAAAAAATATAAATAGTAAAAAGTAATGACATTAGACGGTCGTGTTGCGCTTCGCGAGTGCATTGCACGCGATGACGGACTAATGGGATTAAACATTACCTACTGATTGAATTTCACTTACCTAACAATACAATTACATCATTTTATTATACATAAATCATGTATATATAATACAAGCCAATTAAAATACAAATTCAATTAAATAATTATTTAAGTATAAAATTAATCACAGATTAAAAAACTAACGCCTGTCAAAAACTAAGATGATCAATCCAGACATCAAATGAATTAACAGACATTAAATAAATTAACATGCGCATTAATTTAAAAAATTTATGATACTAATTGACATGGTGTATATTTTCAAATTACTTATGATAATATTTGAAAAACTAACGCCTGTTGAAAATCAGGGCAATTGTGTTCAAACTCGTTTATTATTAGAGACAGACTTAGCAAAGCGCGGTATTTTAGTTAAATATAATAATGACAATAAAAAACATTTAGGTATTCATAATATAACTTCAAATAAATTCGTAGGTATATACTTGAAGGATAATTCTGCGTGTTATACAAATGTAGATATTTTATTTTGTCATTGATATTAATTCATGACTCAAACATGACATTCCCACGACTTAGTAAGCGCAATTCATTTAACGACTTATTGTAAACAAAGCATTAAATGATTAATAACGCACATTATTGTGAGGAATATGATTTTTTATAGTGTGCACTGTTCATGCGTAAGTGCGGCTTGTTTTATAGTAATCCTATCACGATTCTTATTCATTTTCAAAAATTTATCACAAGCGACTTAACGATGACTTAAACTTATGCTCGAAGTAATTTTAAAAATCCTTAATTAGTCCATTAAATCTTTGATAATGCGATAAAATATCCTTTAAGTAAATAATATACCTATAGTTTTTCAATGCTAGGTCTTGGTCTAGTCTGCTTACTTTCTGAATCTCTAGAAACAAGACAATGCCAAAAAAAAACAAATTTCATCAAATTCTGTTTAGTTGTTGAGGTGCGACCAGCGACAATGTAACAGACTTAAGAACGTATATATGTAATGCTAGTTAGGATAAAATGTACGTAACAAACACACAGTCATACTGTGCTGGTGACAATTCAAGAGAAAGTCAGTCAGATTGCCAACTTGCGTTTTTCTTATAACAGGACGAGTCATAACAAAACGGTATTTTTTCTCAGATATTCTTTTGGAATAAGAATATACATGTTCTGTATTTTTGTTTAAGTAATAAATGTAAAATAGTTATATATAGGTAGCCCGAGCTCTTGCGAAAAGTGATTCCTGGAATTTTAAAAATAAAGCCAAAATTCAACAAAAAAAATGTAACGATGTTTTGTGCTTTGAGTGTACTTTGAATATGATATACCTTTGTGGTTGACTGTACTGACTGTACAAAAGCTTTTTTAAACTTTATTGTTGCTGCATTCGGTCATGAACGGAAGTCATGGGCTCCCCAACTAGTGTTACACTGTACTTCGAAGCCAGTGGATTCTCCCATTTAAACAAGATGATGAGATACATACTCAAATTAAGTCAGCACTCTTTAATTAATATGTAACTATCGAGTATTGTAAACTTTCACTGCGATATAAATATCAAAACTCACGCTGACAACCATTTTGTGCTCACACATGATACTTTCATATTTTATAGACATCAACTCGTGTTTCTCTAAACTCCAAGGTAATCCTAATAAATATATCATAAGCTTTCTCATAATGAAACAAGAGGTGTAATTATTATGTATGTATGTGTAAATTAATGTATGTGTATGTTTCTTGCAGCCTTTTCTACTAATATTGTCTAGCGACTTCACCCGTTTAAAAACTGGTCAACTTCTCAGAAATAATGTGGTTATCTTTGAATAAATAAAATTTAAAAATCGAGTCGGCGCCTTCAAAAATAATATGGCCTGTAGGGCGATATATCTCATAGACTTAACGACAAATATAACTGCAAATATAACCCTAAGTTAGTAAACAACTGTAAAACAAACAAACACGCCGTGAGACACGTCCGATAGCAACTTACACTTTCCCGTGACATCGGGGGCGATTCATCGATTTGCAATTATACGCGTCTTTGCACCTGACGCTGACCATTCTCGCTATAAAATTATTTGGCTCAAACGATAAAATAAGTTGTGCACGAAAAAGTTACAAACATATAGGTCGCGTCACGAATCTTTAGCGCTGAACGAAAGCTAGATGATGTCAAAAATAAGGTATCGAGGTAACGGCGCGGCGCGCGGGGCGCGTGATCGTTGGGTGCGCGAGCGTTGATTGGTTGCCCCAGTCGAGTTGTCTTTCTCGCACCAATACGTCAATTACGAGCGCGATTCCACCGATGCGCAACTATTCTCGTCCAGCGCTAATCATAAATGACGCGACCTATACCTTTACATATACATTCAAGCTTTAAAACTTTCGCACTTATAATATTAAGTTACTTAAAGGCTGTGATTCAGGATATATGTAAGAAGCGACCCGTTCCGGCTACGCATACGATATTTATATACATACATTACATATAAACCTTCCTCTAATCACACTATCTAAAACAAAACCGCGTCGAAATCGACAGACTTAAAAAGTGATTACAACAGAAAGATGCGATCGTTCTGTTGTTGAATTTCTAAACTTCTCGTATAGGAAATAAATCATGCCAGATCTCATAATAATACTCTACGAAATAAGAACATCTAACAGTCAAATTTAGGTGACACATCTCCGGTGCCATAAAGTCTCACAGAAAAAACAACACCTCTTTACATATTAATGTGCAAGCTGCATTCGCTCAATGCTGTTTTATTACGAAACGTCATCGACAATAAACATTCCGGGTGACTAGCAAAGAGTGAAGATAAAGAATGAATACGACGGATTGCCGCAAATGGATTAGCACAATGAACGTAGATCGCGTGAGCTCGCGTTGTTAGGCGATAGTCAGGCCATTGAAACTACAAGTGTTTGTGTCTACATAGTATTGATGTACTATTATGCGAAATTATAACATTTGATTGAGCTACGCAAAAATTTATTAATGGTGTATTGCCGTGAAATGGCTGTATTTGATTTTTGCCATACATTTAGATATTTGATTTTACTTGTATTTCATAGATACCTACTGATTACGAAAATGCAAAAATATAGTTGAAGTGGTGATGTAGATATGTATTTTATAATTAATGAAAAAGTACTAATATTTACAAAAATAAGGTACAAATCTTTGTTCTTACAATTTGTATTATTACAATTTGGCAAAACTATCAAGCTTAAAACTTTAAGTTTTAACCTTACGGTATGTCAATAAACCATTTAATTCAGTGGATCTTCACGCTTTACATAATAATTACATCTAACAATAAATCCGTAATGACAAACAACACTTCTTACATAAATCCGGGCAAACGGTCGACAAAACAAAACATTACAAATAGATGAATAATAAGCAAAAGTGATCAACTTTCATTTGATGATAAATTGCTGTATAATGAGTAATAAGGTGGAGTGGGTCACCGCTCAACACCGCTCAACAGCGATCAACAGCGCTCAACACGCGAAAACGCGAATTTTGTTCATTACAACGGTATGCGGATACGTCGCCGCCTTTACTAAATATATGTAGTTCGTTTTATTACTATTGCACTATTGAAAACATATTAAGATGAGTTTTAAAATGTTGATTTGCAATAAAATAGCAGTTGTGATATGTAGTACAGTTGGCAGACTTTCTAATTGTAAAATTTAATTTGTAGAAGTCTTGTCAGTGAGGTGTATTTCGTATGTGTATTTTATTCTAACAAAGCGAGCCATCTGTATATGATATTTTTCCTTTATATATTTCCATTAAAAGAGCCTATTCTTTTTACAAATATCGCTTCCTATCTGTGCAAGATTTATTGGAATTGTCACAGCAGATATAAAGATTATAAGTACGACCAAACATTACTTCAATTTAGATCTAATAGTTACATAGTATGAACACAGATTACAATCTATACTCTATACTAATATTATAAAGAGGAAAACTTTGTTTGTTTGTTTGTTTGTTTGTTTGTTTGGTTGTAATGAATAGGCTCAAAAACTACTGGACCGATTTAAAAAATTCTTTCACTATTCGAAAGCTACATTATCCACGAGTAACATAGACTATGTATGTATCTTGAACCGTTTTCGCAGCGCACGCACCGGAAGCCGTCAAGTATGAATAATTTCTCCCGTTTTTTCCACATTTTCCATTATATCTTCGCTCCTATTAGTCGCAGCGTGATGTTATATAGCCTAAAGCCTTCCTCGATAAATGGTCAATTCAATAAAAAAAGAATTTTTCAATTCGAACCAGTAGATCCTGAGATTAGCGCGTTCAAACAAACAAACAAACAAACTCTTCAGCTTTATATATTAAATATAGAATATAGATATAGATTACTCATAGATCTAAACTCCCCTCCCGCACGCGCACCCCCGCCTTGGTGATGCTCACTTCGCAACTTTCGGCCGTGCAGCAGAAATCGTGATATTTTAATTTCGCCATAACTTCGAAACTAAACATCCAATTTTAATCATTCAAAGACCAAATATCATCTACATTAACTGTACTTAATGATGAAATAAATAATTTTGATAAGGATTAATAGAATGAGTGAAATAAATGCGTTTAAAAGTAGTCCAATAAATTCAAGATTTTTGATTTAAAAAATGGTTGTTGTGCCTCACTCGACATAGATAGGTATAGTGTGTCGCGGAGTTTTTTGTAGATATTTATAAGATCTACAACTAATTAGAACATTTCATAGTTCTATCTTTTATAGTTTAGGCAGCGTACGCAAAATAAGTAACTTTTCTGGTTGATTTTTTACACCTTGTGTCCGAAAAACCCAAATATATTACGGAACCCTATTTATTTCCAAAATAAAATTTAGTCTATGTTACTCGTGGATAATGTAGCTTTCGAATAGTGAAATTATCATAATGTCACTCAGATGAGTGACATTATGATAATATGACTAACATTTATGTTACAGAATTGTAAATTTTATTCTAAAAGATGATTTTTTTTATTCAAAAAGTGTAGGACCCGTGCGAGTTTCTTATGCCGGTTCTTCTCGACGGGTTAGTTTCCGAACCGGTGGTAGGTGAAAATATTTGGTTCACATTTACTCAGAAATAAAACATTTTTCATTTTCATTTCGTTTTGAAGGTAGCTTTCTAATGAAAAAACAATTATTAAAATAGTCCAGTACTTTTTGAGTATAATCATTACATACAAAAACTCAATCTTTTCTCTTTATAATATTAGTATAGATAATGACAGAAAGGTTTGCAAAATTAAATATTATGATGCTCAAAATAACTTTTCCACGCGGACGAAGTCGCGGGCACAGCTAGTATACACTAAAGAAAGTTCTTCGGTTCACATTTCCATAGTTTAAAAACAAGACAACAGGAGCCTTGTGTTATCACAGCGATACTTATCATGTTGTCTCACATGGCGACTGCAAACTCGACCCGTTTCAGATGTTTGAACAGGGAACGACTGTTTAATTTTAACTTGTATAGAAGACTCCAGGTTTATAAAGATATAATGTCGTTAATGAAGCTACTAAATTGATAATAAAACTTAGTCTGTGCTTAATAAGTAAGTATTTAAAATACCAAAAAAGTTTTTTTAATGAAGATAGATTTAAGAATAGATAGAAAATTGGCATACAAATATAGTACAGTACAGTACCTTCGCGAAGTTAACCATTTGCTAACCACTAGAATAACATCAGTTCATGTTATTGCTTATTGCTATAAATGACGTTTTGATTAACCGATCAAACAATTAAATATGTTTTAGAGCAATTATTAAATATTTTGGAACATTTATTAATTAAATTTGTCAAACATTCTATTATCATAGGAAATTTGAACAAATCGTAGGTATTAGCAAAAACACATGTATACTTAGTTTAGTGTAATTATGCGACACGCGAAACGGAAAACGTGAAATACAGTGAAGTACGTGCTGACACGTGAACTTGAAACTTGAATCGTTCACGTGCTGGCTTACGACTGTGCGGTATTCGGCTGGGTCATCTGGGGTCATTTATTTGGGGTGTTATAAAGACAGAAGGTATAGTCTAGGCTCTAGATTTTAGACCTTAAGAAAGTATGTAATACGTTCTTGCTAGTTTTTTAAAATTAAGTTTAAATGATAACCGAAATTTAAAAATAAAAATAAGCATAATTTAAAAAGGGGCTTTCCTTCCGGCGTTGCTCATTAATTTTTCTACCAAATATTATGATCTGTGGTTCACTATGTAGAGGGAATTCCTTTTTCCAGTGACTCGATGACATTTAATTTACCTTAAGGATACAAGTTATTCTGTTAATTTTAAGAACAGAAAAATAATAAAAAATCCGGCCAAGTGCGACTCGGACGGCGCAGGAAGGGTTCCGTAACACGAAACTTTTTTTTATAACATAGGGGCCAAGGGCAGGCGAGTCACCTGATGGAAAGTGTTCATCGCCGCCCATCAACACTCGCAGAGCTTGACAACTCTGGAGTGGGTTGCAGACCTTTTAAATAGATGTACGCTCTCTTCTTGAAGCACCCCAAGTCGTAATTAATCGGAAATACCGCATGAGAGAGCTGATCCCTCAAGGTTTAAAATTTACAGAGTATCCAAATAAAAGACATTGTGCATTTAGTATTTAAAGATAAGAAATCGCTCCCGATCCCAAACGATTTACTCTTGAAGACACAGTTTGAACAATAAATCAAGACAGTGCTTTCTCGAGAAACTATTATGAGGCTCTCGCCTAAACCTTTTATTAGTGAGCGTTTACTGAACCGAGACCTAGATTACAAATTACTGTTATTGCTGAATTATATCGACTTGATATTATAAGTAAGTAAACGTCAAAATAGCCTAATTTAATAAAATACCCATTGTCGAAAATTTAACCTTTCTTTTTTAAATATATAGGGACTAGTCTATAGTCTATACCAGTCTATACTAATATTATAAATAAGTAAAGTTTGTGTGTTCGTTAAATTGTAAGGGGTAATCTCGGGATCTACTGAAACGATTTTAAAAATTCTTTCACCAATAGAAAGCCACATTGTTGCTGAGTGTCATCTAGACTATATAAAAAACCCGAAAGGACAATTAACATTATGCCCAACGAAGTGGGCACGGGTCAGCTAGTAATTTTAAATACACATATTAATATTATACGCTTATACGTAAATCTTTGTAAGTGTATTTTATGATAAACTACCCGTGAACCGCGATTCTGCCCACCCACGCAACTAGATTATTTAAGATATTTAGTTTATACTATTATTTATTAATGTAGCTATTAACAAACCAATAATTTTTTAAATCGGACTAGTTGTCCCAAAGATTAGCACGAACAAACAAACAAACTCTTCTACAACTCTATGGTGTTTTAATAGATTAGAAGTTTTATACGACAATAAAATTGATACTGTAGTATGTTATTAATAACCGAACATTAAAACATTTAATTCCAATAATATTATATTTCTTATCCATAAATAATAGAGGTAAAATTGAAAATAAAACCAAAGTGAAGGTTTTATTGAAATCGTGGTGCGAAATGTGTGTCACACACACGCACATACACACACACAAATAACGTATAAGTTATTTGTAAGTCACGTGTAGACTGACTTACATTACTTACTTATAATATTGGCTTCAATCTGACAAAATGTGTCTACTAGAAAAGCCTCGTGGTTTCGCGCGCAAAAACTGATCAGTTTTTCCATATTAGTTCGAATATTATGATACCTATTTTACTTCGGGGTTCAGATAAATGAAACAAAATTTTCTATAATTATATTATTATGATAAGGCTTTATATTTAACAAAAATATCTTTATGAACATAAAAATAAGTTTACTACGTATAGAACCGCGGAACACAGCTAGTTTAAAGTTAATATAGGGTTTACTCAACAGTATTTTTTCTCGTAAAATGTTATGCTTTCGACACGACGCGCCGGCGCCCAAATTATATCATTTCTTTTGTCTGCACACAATAACCAAAAAAACATAAAGTTCACACACCCTATGTTAAAATTACGTAACAATTTATAATAGACATTTGTAAAGCAATAATAGAACACTTACATCCTAAGTTTTTTTATATAATGAAGAGGGGAGACGAGCTGATGGTAAGAGTAACGCTAGCCCATAGCCAATGCAGTGCTACCCGGAACTTTGCTATAAAGCCCAACTCCGGGCAGGGGTGCAGTACACCGACGCTCCCCACATGTTGAGACTCAGTAGCCCAGTAATTTCGCTGGCTACAGCAACTATATTTTTAGTCTAGACTCTTAGAGTTTTTAAAGGTCTAAAAACTCTTACCTGCATAAATGGTACCTAATTGTTACATAATTTATTTTTTAGATGTTTTTATATACCTACGTACACGTATCGTAAACTTTATGAATATATGTACATTACGTACATAGCACGATCCACACTCTCCACTGAGACTGGCAAGCTTATGGAATAACAATAAAAGTGTCGATCAATTTCACTTCAGTAAGTCCTAAATCATAATCTACCGAATTATAATGGTATATAGGTATGTTGCGGTTCAATATTTTTCAGTTTATACACATAATATATATATCACAGTACCACGAGATAGTAATCTTATTATAGACTAGCTGTTGCTCGCGACTTCGTCCCCGTCAGATCTATTTCTATTATTATGTTATAGTGAGTCAATCTTAGAAGATAGACATATACTGTCGCGGACTCTTTTTTAGATCATTTAAAGAGGAATAATTCTTTCATACATATTATTTTTGTATCTTGAACCGTTTTCGCAGCGCACGCAAAGGAAGCCCTTAAAGATGAATAATTTTCCCCGTTTTTTCCATATTTTCTCATTATATCTTCGCTCCTATTAGTCGCAGCGTGATGTTATGTAGCCCAAAGCCTTCCTCGATAAATGGTCAATTCAATAAAAAAAGAATTTTTCAATTCGAACCAGTAGATCTTGAGATTAGCGCGTTTAAACAAACAAACAAGCAAACAAACTCTTCAGCTTTATATATTAGTATAGAGTAGTATAGATAAATAAATATCAAAAGATTATCTAAGAAGATAATAGAGTCTAAAGTTGATACATTATTATAATTAAATCAATGTCTATTAACGAAAGTAACATCAAAGACAGTATTATTAAACTTAGATATTGTAGTAATTAAACATATAAAGAAAATTGCAATTGATTGTTCGTTATAAGTTAATTATACCGTGTGTTCAATAAGCGGTCGTTTCAGCCCAACGGGCGCAGACGCGAGATTGTATCTTGATTTCTTAATACTATTTATTTATTATAGTGTATACCGAGCACGTCCAGCGGGCAGCGTCACCGTCATACGTGAAACATTATCGATATCACTTTTCAATTAAAAGCACATAATACTGCAGACAATACGGGGCTTTTAATAGCTTAAGTCTTTCTTAACTATTCTTATAAAATAAATAGATAGAAATAAACTACGAGTACTAGTAATTTACACAACTGAAATAAACTCTTTTGGAGAGCGTTCATGATCTAAAAGACCGACAGCACACCGCAGAGCCCTTTATCACAACGGAAGGGGGCTTTTAATCACATTTTTATTTAGCACTTTCACCCCCCTTCGGTGATATATAGTGAGATATAAGACGCCCCCCATACCCTGTAAGATTAATGTGTATAATTCAAGCATAAATGCAAGTAAACCCGCAGGACGTGACTACTCATTCATAATATTGTTTTGTTTACTTTCTCACAAATAACTCGACCTCAAACAGACTTAGTGCTTAAGGTTTTTGTTAAAAACAATACAAATTCAATGCCAAAATAAATGTGTTCGGAGCGATTGTTTCGTAACGCGGTAACACATTGTAATTTGGTGCATCTAGTCTATACCCACCGACGGAAACGTGAGGTTAGCCAGAACCTTGTCCAATGAAATTAAAAAAAAACAAGCATTACATGTTGCATCCTTTTAAATGTAAAGACATTGCTATTTTTTCTATAAACAAACATAAATATAGAAGTATTTATTGGTTGTAAATGAATATTTTATGTTTTATAAAATTGTAGCTATCTGTGAGTAACGTTTAGTATGGAATTTTACATGTGTGAAATTAAGGACGGCAATTTTACGAGTGTAAAACCGCTAGTCACCAAATAAATGAAATATTTATTATTATTTTTTTTATTTATTATTTGAATTTTTTTTAAAGATTGAAACATTGGCGGAATAATCTTAATTAAATATTAAATAAAGCAAACCGTGAAACGTAATTGCCTATCTAATATTTTACATCACATTAGAAACCTCTAAATTTATCAATCTTTCTCTACTATATTATGCATGTATTATACATATAAACCTTCCTTAAGAATCTATCTATTAAAAAAACTGCATCAAAATTCGTTGCGTAGTTAAAAAGATCTAAGCATACATAGGGACAGACAGACAGACAGCGATAGCGACTTTGTTTTATACTGTGATAATGATAAGAAAAGGAAGATATGTTACCGAAAGCAAGGAGTATGTTAATGTAAACACCGATGGAACAATACCTGGAGCTGGTCCTCACTCCCAGAGTCAAACTCATTAGCATCACAATCTGCTGGTCTTTTTGTTCAATATTTGTCTATTTTATTGTTGTACTATCCGGAATACTTGGGTGGTCCTTAACTACTGTTGAGGCATTCTATCCTTTTGTAAATTTTATTTATTGGATGCCATGTTTTGTTATTTATTTAATTTGATAAATATTATCATAATACATATTTTTGGAATCTTGAACGGTTAACAGCAAACGCAAAGGAATAATTTTCGACATTTTTCAATGATTCCTCAACCTAATCGGTATCATAATATGTTAGATGCAAGACTGTCTCGAAAACCCGTAGTTCCTGATATAAACGTGCTTAAACAAACAAACTCTTCAGCTTTATATAAATATTAGTATAGATATATCCAGCCTAGAACCTTTCCAATTTATAATATTAGTATTGACTTAACATTTCTAAGAACTGAGCTTGACAACCAAGGAGCAGTCCGCAGTCCACATAGCTGGCAATTTCGTTTCGCAACACTTATCAGTGAGATTGTAGCCCGCATTGTTAGGAATTCAGCCCTCAAGCCTATACTCAGGTCTAGTTTTATTATAGGTACTCTACAAGTAACTTTAACTAATAAGGTAAGTCTTAAAATCCAGATAAGGCTTTATAAATGACACGGAAACAATTCTTTAACATATTGTTTGTTTTTTCTTTGTTTATTATGACGTGTATATTTCATAATTTTTATGACTACATAATATTATAAAACATATTCCTCTCCGCCTCGTTTCGTAATTAACACAAAGACTTCTCAGATTCAAGGCTAGATAGTCATTAACAAAAAAAAAATTGAATTTTAAACGTTTAAATATTAGTAGAGATATAATATTGGAGCCCGGAAATGCATCGTGAGAAATTTCGAGTCTTCAAAGGTTTAGGGATGTGTTATTTAATTAACTGTTAGTTCTGGCTGGAACTCTTGCTTTGACGCGTGTTTGAACAATGATTTAAATATTTTTTATTCTTAAGATCCTTCACCTTTAACTAGATTTTCGTTTTTTGAATGGTGTTGAATGTCTGTTACTTTGATAGTAGCCTAAACGAACGAACGTATATTTCTTTTGTTTCGTTTTTGCTAATAGAGTTGTTTAAGTGAGTTTAAAAATAATTATTAAGTAAATAATTGACGAGGTGGGGTCACCTCTCTATCTACTGAGCCGTTTTAAAATTCTTTCTTTACAAGCTATAGTAAGCTAGTTAAGTCATAACTTAACTCGAAAATTATCGAATTCGCGACGTCGCGCTACAGCCTGAAAGTCAGTTCTGAAGACTAGTCCCTTATGTCCTAATACGCAAATATAGACATTTAATATTTCTAGAACAAACAAAGTTGTTTGTCCGCTATCGGCGATAAGCGGTTAATAAATTAAAGTTATCGCATTATCGAGCCTTGAACATGATATTGTAATTCGAAATGTTCAATTATCTACATCATACGATATTAAATACAAATAACCTTGCATCAACTTTCAATCTAATAAAGACAAATCTCAATACAATAAATCAGATATAGGTAAATTTATTAATATTATTTACTTGATACATTAAAAGAATACCTAGTATTCTAGCTATACGATTGTCGCGTAATATAAATCGTCTATTTAGGGTTTCCTTAAAAGACAGAATTGAGTAACGGAGAGATTACTAAGAATTCGTCGTTTCTCAAGCAGTGCATTAGCTAGCTAGTTAAAGAAATAAAAACAATAATTTTCCATACACACAATCGCCGCTACAATCTTAATATTATACATATGTATAAATTACGTGTCACGTTGTTGGTCCGCGATGGATTTCTAAACTACTGAACCGATTTTAAATTGCACTTGTTTGATCCAACTTAAAAGATAGGATGGCTTACAGCCCGGTATTGCCCCGGGAGTCGGAACTACGCGGGACACAGATAGTTGTCTATTAATCTTGTTATATAAGGGACCGCAGTGGTGTGTCCCCATCCCCAAGGCCAGGGAAATGGGTCAGCCGAGGCGCGCCCTTTAAAAGCCACGTCGCGACCCACATAGCTGTGACCTTCATATGACATCTTATTCACAAATAACCTGTTGTTGTTATGTTCAATTTGTTAATATACTTTTGCAGTTGACTGTACAATGTATGTGGAATGTACAATAATAATATGTATCACTTTTATTTAATTTTGATATGGTGTATATTTAAGTGAATAAATAAAATATAAGCATACAGATACGATTTTTGGTATTTTTACTAACCTAAAAATACCAAAATATTATGGAATTTCAGATTGAAATCTATTAGTAAATCAAAGTATATAGTATGATCTATTGTGTTTTATTATTTTTTGTATTATAATTGGTACTATCAGTGGACATTCTAAACACACAAGTTGGCATTTCTAGTTTTTTCTAGAAACGTATAACTCGTCTCGTTGCCTAAAGCAGACTAAGGGTAAGATATCCTAATTAGGATTTTAAAGAAGTATTGTGCAACGTGATATATTATATTGGTATAAGCAAAGCTCACTTTCCAAGTTCACTTTCTTCTAAAGAAAATCAACCACTAGTAGTACCGCATAGAATAATAAATACCCAGATAACAACTCATATAATTCGTTACCAAATTCTACATTTTATTACCGTCTTACGAAAAATACACAGCACAGATCGGATGATTACAAGTATGGCCATTTCATAATATTCTTGTTTAAAGAATTATGTAATTATCTCTATCATACGATTCCGCGGAACACTGCAGTGACTTCATGACTACATCATCTGGGTTTTAATTAAGCATTAAATTATATAAGTCGGTGAATCATTTAAATGCAGCTGCAGCAGTTGTCAATACTTGATATCGATCAGAAATCACACGTTACCTTCTGTAGGCTACTAAGATATTTGAACATATTTAAATTAATAAAACATGGTAACACTTAACCATTATTTTAATAAATGTCATCATAATAAAATATTTTTAAATCAAAATAAATCGACTTCAAACTAATAACCAGAATATGAATTTGCTTCGCACAAAATAATAAGTATATTTTCGATTAGAAATGATGAAATAATTATTTTATAATGTTCAAGTTCCGACTTGAACATTGCTTGAAATGCTTGGTTTCGACCAAGCATTTTTTTTATTTTGTTTCCAAATTTTTCTTTGACAACGGGACCTTAAAAAGGAATAATTTACAGTGAAATAGTTAGAAATCAGAAATAATAAAAACATTTTCTACAGAAACCGAAAGTGTTAACTATCTATAAACAGCTATGAGCTTCTACAAAAATAGTGAAACAATGAAAGTAGAAAAAAAAGTTGTCTTGTGTAGTAAAAGTGATAAACTCGTTTGCCACAAATGTATTGTAGTATAGCCTCGAACTTATTATTATTACTGTCACTGTCAAACGTCAACTTTTTTTATAATCTGTGGAGCGATAACCGTTGACACTAACTTGGAAATTACGCACGTAAATACGAAACAAAAAAAAACAAGTCTCATAGTATAATATTTTAATAAATATGGCCTATATGATTTTCAAACGCGTATATTATGTATATTTAATATTCACATATATATAATATTATATTGATATAATAAGGCAAAGTAATTTAATTAAAATAATTGTTGCCTACTATTAAATTTTCCTTGACACAATTATACTGTTACGATAAAACATGCACAAATTTATTTCAACGTAGGGTCTTTATCTACAAAGGTCAGATCTTAGTTTTCATAAATAGGTAAAAAAAATAAAACGTCTGGTTTTCGTGCTTGAGCCAAATTAGAAACTTCTTACTAAAAGAGAGTTAGCTGACACCCTGGACTATAGGATACTTCATACCCCGGTACTGCCCGGGGGACGGGAACTCCGCGGGTAAAACCGCGGGGCACAGCTAGTACGTGAATAAATAATGTAGTCAGTCGCTTCTAGCACGCAATTACTGTTAAATAGAGACGTTCGCGCACAAACACACAATTAATGATAATTATCACCTTCACTTGCTTCTGAAAACGAACGTCGCTTTTTGTTTAGACTTAGTTTTTGCTGTGTACTTTTATGTGAAATCTGTGTTTAGTTTTCGTCAGTAAAGTCGACTACAAAAGTATTAAACACATTCTCTGATACTTAATATGTAGGTAATAGTAAAATAATTACTTGGTTCATTCAGCAATCCGTAATGTTAAAGGTGTATTACTTAAATGGTCATACCATTTTAGTGTAAGGTGATTTCAAAATATAACAAATGCGTTAACGGCAGTTCATGTAATATCATATTAATATTATTATATTATAAATTTGCATTCTCCCCAGGAATACCATTGTGTTGTTCAACTATGAACAGAGTTAAGAAGTGAAATTATAAGATCTTTTATTGATTAAAAAACATATTGTGTACTTTCTATAATATTTATTACTTCTTATTTTAGTATTTCCAGCAAATGAGATGAATGAATTCTCAATATTCCCTTCGGGCAGCCGCCAAGCCTCAAATCAAGCCTTCAACATAATATTTAATTGGCATCATTTATACTTGATATTTGTCTGTTAGTTTCGTATATAATAATAATGATTGGACATTTCATTTACGCAAAAGAGATAAGTTTTCCGAAATTAGGCTCATGTGGCAAAATCATGCCGTTAGGTGGAATTTTCTGGCTCGCTCGTAGTAAATAAGCCTACAGAAAAGCCGGCATCAAGTAATGACATCACACCAGAGTTGTTCGGTAAGCACCGCAGGGCCAATTTTCCTCACAAATCCTATACTTCACGCTTTTTATAGGTCGGCTACGTATTCGTAAAGCATTCAGATTTCCTCCTGTGCAGAGGCCTCCTTCCCTCAAGGGCAGCTTCAGCTCAGTTGCAAAAAAATATCCAACTGTCTCCTTCCAAAGGTCAGTGTGCAATATCCGTCGCCACATAATTTAATTACTTCAACGACATAACGACAGTACACGTTGAAGTGAAATTGGAACCGTTTCCCGAAAGTGCAAATATTTTAGCGATCGCTTCGAACCTTATGTAACTCGATCCGCGCTGCAGTCGGCAATCTGTGTTATTACGACATTTATATTGCATTCATTTTACTACATATTTTTCGTGATCTTAATATTATAAAAATAGAGAGTTAATTATGTATGGAACTACGGGGCGATTTTTTTTATGTCTGTTTTATGCAGGGTCGGTTTCATAACAAAAGGATAAGCTTATTATAACTTAACTGTTTGCTTAATAAGACTTTATGGTAAATAAATGTATCGCTAACATATAATCTAATCAAAAACCTACAAGTAAAGATATTCGCTATATACGCATTATTCTTATTTAAATATTTTCTATGGACTTGTGCTTTTAAAAATAATATATACCTACATTTATAATCGATTTAGTATTCATCATTTTCTATTTGATATTAATTAATCTAATCCAACATAGTAAATGTTGAGACTTAAATTTCTAAACTAATTTAATAAAGATTCAACAAAATTAGATAAGTAATGGTTGTCAATTTATTAGCGAAATTTGTATATGTTTAATCGGATTAAACATTATGTTCGTTGCATGTTTTCACTTATGCAAATACTCCATGTAGGTAAATATCCTGTTAGTTAATCTGTGGTCAAGTCATACCGCGCCTTTTTTGACAGCTCTTGTACAAGAATATGTCAAATTAATTAAGAATCTGTCGTTTGTTTTTAACTGCAATTTACTCAAGCAATTTAATAGATTTTTTATTCATCTTTTTGTATGTCTAATAATAATAAATCTAATATTGCTAATCTCAACCTCACCACCTGAAAATAACGACAAAGCGACTATAGATTTTAAAATTTAAGCCTAATTCGTCATTAACAAATATGGTTTAAAAGAAATTCAAATAAGACCAGTAAGTAAACAACAAACTTTCATTGTTAAACCTGCGTCGGGACAGCACAATATTCTTATTAGCAGACCGTTACGCCGCCACGAGACAAACTGGTTTCTGAACGTCGCTCTCATTGTTGTACACGATATTTAATTACACGTACGCTCTTAATTCATCATACAATGACGTGGACACTGCTCACCGGCTATGCTGCCCTGGTACTTCTGCGTCCAATGAAAGTAATGAATCTTCGTTCCATAGTTGCGCCCCGCGGTTGTACTCGGGTCTCCGTAACATGATGTTAAAAATATCAGATTAAACTGATAGAGGATTATATAGCTTGTTTATGGACTGACGTCACAACGGTGAAATAATTTTCCAAATAGGTTCAGTAGTTTCTTATATTATTAAATCTGCTAATATCCTAACTTATAGGCGATACTTAATCTCATCAAAATCGGCTTAATGGTAAATGCTTTTTTATTTGTCCCGTACATTTTAATTTGAATGCCTTTTTCAGATTTTTCCATGTATGTGCATTGTGCGGTCTACTATGATGGTACTGGCCAAATTTCACAGTCCTAGGTCAACGGGAAGTACCGTATTATATACATTTTGATTGCCTTGTCAGTGTCAAAATACACTTTTTTGCTTGATAACTGACGTATCTTCATAGCCTTTACTAAGAGATTTAAACCGGACGACTTCAAGGGTTCATAGTTCGAGTATAAAGTTTCAACTCTAAACCTTCACGCCATCGAAATAAAGCATTTTAGGAGACAGACACACACTCGGACGGACTAAGATTTCAATTTATATATACACAAGGTACATTAGGTACAAAAGTATGAAAAGAAAGAAATATTAATATTTGATAATACATTTCATGATCTAGCATAATTAATTAAGGCGTTACCGACAGGCAGTAATTAACGGTAAGACAACACCATTAGCCAGATTATGTCTTAGGGCTTGTTTAGACGAGGCTAGTTTCTTATCTGTTGCGTGATATCATTTGAAGTTAGTATTGACTTGCATAGTCTTTATAAAACTATTTTTTTTATTTAGTGTGTAACTTTCGAGTAAAAAGTTATTTTTAACATAAATACTACATTATATATTCTTGGGAAAGTTTGCTTAACATTACTTAGCTAATAGCTTATACTTATTCTATGTGTATCGTTTTGAAATCCACATTTTCGTCTTATTAATAAAGGAGTACATTTTATATATACGTAAAACTTCCTTAATAATAATTTATATAGGTAAAAATAGTTTTTTTAACTTAATCGCAATTAAACAGACAGACGCCGTAAATCACTATGTTTATTAAAATGCATCAAACAAAATAATTTAAAATTATTATAAGGCTGTGTTTTCACATTTCTCTATGTGAGTTTTATTACAGACATTTTTTCGTATTGCCTGAACTAACCTTTAGCCCTGATGTTAGTGTAAGCAAGCCAGCTTCATTTATCAATGTACTTAAGACGATTTATGTGTTCTATCCTCATTTTTCATTTCTCATACAATCAGCGTGGGCTTGATATACATATTATACAAATACAAGTAGATTCCAGCGCTAAATATAGTTTAGCATTTTGCCCGGGTACTCTTGTCCTCAGAGGAATACCGGTTAAAAAGTAACTTATGTTTTATTCTAAGGTCTAATCTAATAGCATCTAGTAGCATAGTAAGCTCAGATAAGTCCAGTCAGTAGTTTTTGCTTGGAAGAGTTTTAAATATCCATTTAATCACACATTGACTGATTCATACAACCCGGTATTTCTTTACATTCATACACCCACACATTCAAAAATCTATCCGAATCCTCTGAATAATGTAATTAAGGTTATTAAAAACCAAATGCTCTGATGTTAAATAAATACATACTGTAAATACAAATATAATTCTCTCCGTATGTATGTTATCAATTTACACTTAGACGGGTATATTTTTCTGTCGGTGATTCATAACCTAACTTTTATAATAATTAATTTTTTTTCGTCATCATTCATCCTTTAAAAAATAATGGTACTGTACAAATATAAATTATTTGTAATGTCTGTAAATAAACACATATTTTGTTATAATCAATATTTTGATGTAGGTGACTCCTTGGCAAACAGCGTTATCAGACACTGAATCACTTCTTATCTCTTATCCGTGATAACAGCCGGCTCGATCACCTGCTATTGTGATAACGACTTATTAACACTATTTCTTTGTGTTAATATTGTAAAGAAATAATAATCGCCACTTATTTGTTATACGAAGTATTTAAGACAATGCCAAATATGTACATATTTTTATACCCTTTCCACCACGTGGTAAAGATGTGGTAACTTTACTACCATAAAGTGGAATTCCCATCAAAATATGTCCGTCCGATTTTTTTAAACTATTCAAAGTAAACTATTGAATGTCGATATTGAATTTAACATTTATCGTTATAATGGTTTATTTATCTTTTACAATTATTCTTCTGAATTAAAATTCTTAACAAAGTGCCCATTAATACGAACTTTTCCCCACACAGTATTTCCGATATGTTATGACTTGGGGTGCTTCAAGAACAGAGCATACATCTTTCTAAAAGGTCGGCCCCACTCCTGAGTTGTCAAGCTCTGCGAGTGCTGATGGGCGGCGATGACCACTTTCCATCAGGTCATTCGCTTGCTCGTTTGTCCCTCATGTTTAAAAGTCCCAGTCGTGTTGTCTTTCTCGCACCAATACGTCAATGACGAGCGCGATTCTACCGATGCGCAGCTATTCTCGTCCAGCGCTAAACATGAAAGACGCGACCTATACTTATGATCTAAATATATAATCTATGAAGTAAACAAACACATCCACACACACTTAGATACGGCATTCATATCCTTAATTAAAAGATATTTAAAGCGTCTGCTCAATGTATTTGGCAACCGAGCAGGTAAATATCTAATTGCAGCGGTACTTCCTTATTTGTTTATTGGTCTGATGTAACAGCTCCGTACAGACGTTCTAGAAAACGATTTATATGTTAACTTATATGTTAATCTAATTAGAGGTGTATTATATCTATGTAGATTTTCAAAACCAACTGCAACAAATTGAATGATCTATTTGAATAACATAACCTCGTAAAAACGATACTAGATCCCTTATCCAACAGAAAACTTATTTTACGTGGTTAAAACGGTGGGACACAGCTAGTTTTATATTAACATCAATATTAATTAATTTATTTAGTATCTAAATATTTCATTTTCTTATTTCTTATATAAGTTCGTATATTCTATTACAAAAATATATACTTACGAATACACACGTCGACATAATCTACGTATCGCATAATCAGGTCAATAATATAATAGTTTAATGATAGCGAACCGGAGTCTGTAGGCCGGAGTACGGAGTCAATTACAACCCTTCCAGGAACCGAAAACGCACACTTCCCATACGTAATGAATGTAAAGGAAATCCGAGGGAAACCACGACTATTTCACAACTAGAGATAATTTCTAATTGAAGAGTTAGAAGTGACCTTGGGGTTAAGTTTGTGATGTTTTTGTGCGTTGTAATGTTGCGACAGTGGTTTTTGTTTTAAAATGTTTATTAGCTGGTAGAAAACTAAAGTAAGATGGCAATTTTATCTATGACTTCGTTAACGCTATTCCCATCTAGTTAGATGGGAACAGGTGAAACACGTACTCGTATAAGGTTTTATATTCAACATCTACCATATTTTTTTATTTTAAGAACAATCCTTGTATATTCAGGAATATTTAAAAAGAAGAATAATGTAAATCAGTTCAGCTGTTATCGAGTTATGCTTTTACTAACACATTTTGCGATTCATTTTTATATTATTGATTATGTGATGGTGGGCTAATGAACAGAAGATTCACCTTGTGGTAAAATACCACTTCCGGCTATGAACAGTCGCCAAGCTAACATTGGTAAGGTATGACAAGTTCTATTTTTTTTTCACAAATCCTTTCTCTAGGCACTTGGCATCGTGTCTCTTCATGAGAGTACTTCTTTTTAAAAGACCGGCAACCCACTTCAGAGCTGTGCGCGCTCCGCGAGTTTTTTTTTATGATTAATGAACAGTCATTTGACCACGATCACGCCTGATCGTAAGCGAGATGTGGTCTATGTGGTGGCATGACTGCTCAAGAGCCTATTCACTCTTATTGAAAAGTTCCACGTTGTATTCACTGGGAAAGACGGGCGCCGCGCCGGTAGAAGGTTCCACTCCTTGTCCTTGCGAGTGTTGATGGGCGACGATGACCGCTGACATCAAGTAGCTCGCAAATTCGTTTACTCTCTATGTTAAAATAAATTGTTTACTAAGTTGCCCTTCTATAAGAACCTGCACTTTACTATGAAGTGTAAAAGTTATTAAGCTTATGGTATAACCCTCTTTCAAACCAACAGCATTGCCCATTCATTGCGGTTTGCGTTTCCAATCCAAGAACTATGTTACACCATCACATACAAACGCATTTCATAACGATTACACTACGAAGTTAATATTAATTTAAAAATAAATAAAACAATAATCAACGCTCTAGTAAGTTTAATTACGATCAGATAACATTATCATTGTATATCCATTATGACGTCATTTCAAAAGAAAAATGAATTTACCAAATAAAAATATTATGCTTATCTATTAATATATACCTAGTTATGTATAATGAAAATATATATCGAATAGTATACAATACTTTACTTATTTATAAAGCTGACGAGTTTATTTCAGCGTGTTTATCTAAGAAATTGCGGATCAGTCTAAAAAAGCTTTATTTATCTTTATATAGGTATATAAATTACGTGTCACGTTGTTTGTCTGCGATTTACTCCTAAATCTTCACACCTTGTGCAGTTTCAAATATTTCTTACTAAACAATTGACTAACCGAAAAATATTATTTATATTGAGTCGGTGTGAAACGGTATTTATTTTAAACTACAATTGTATTGTTGAGGAAAAAATGAATAATTAACGCGGTCGCCGAGACCTTGCATAATAAACTGTTCATTTGCATTTTTACGTCTTTATTTTTCTTATTTAATTATTATGGTAACACTGGATTTTTCCCGCGACTTATTAAACACACATTACATACGATATCCTATACGAAACCATAAATTTTAGCCAAACTGTTTTCCGTAAAACATCACTAACATGTTTATACACCGTTAAACATTATTATATTTAAAATCACTATGGCTAAATGCTCCATACCTACCTGTGTAAAGATGACCCGTTATTGTTGTTGTGTTTTATATTATAATAAATAAATAAAATAAAAAATATTAATACTTACTCCGTCGACGGTTAAAATAGTTCACAAAATGTGTCTTTCTAATGTTTCACATGTAAGTGACTTTCTGTTTTTATGAGAATAAATGATTTAAACACATATTTTTATTTCCATATACATAATGTAATGAAATTTCGTACAGAGATGGTCTAGAGCCTGAGAAAAGACAATGGCACTTTTTAACTGAAAAAAAGGGTTATAAGGTTTATATGAAAGTCCACGAGGACGGAGTCATGGGCAACAGCTAGTATAATATATAGCAGTGTCATGATGCAACATACATTGAGGTGACCTCAGAAGGCTCCGCTTAGCATGCATTTCTCGTCCACTACCACCTAACCGTAATGTCCTTGCAAGCCTTACATAACACTTACGTGTTATAAACTGATGGTCTTGTTTCGATAACTTCTCTTGTTTTTCTTGTTTATTACTTAAATTTTATTACGTAAAAATAATTTGTATTTATTTTAAAGCAAATTTAGTTCAGACATCAACAATTTAAGGAAAACAGGTGGAATGGAATGTGATCTTAATCAGAACCAAAGAGTCTCTCGACAATGTACTTACACGTAAGACTCAAAAAGTCTGATGTGAAGAAAAGGTTTATATGTTGTCTCGAAAAAATATTATTAGCGCGTTTCAGAAAACGACGCATAAGTAGCGCTCGCTACAAGGTGACAAGCATTCAGGTGAACTAATACGTGAAGATTTTTTGTAAGCTTTATACTAAGCTATTCTATATGTATATTTGCTTTGCTATTCCTTAATTATTTACAATTTATTGTAGTCTTTTAAATTCATACAAATAATTGAAATAAAGATATCAAACTTGATAGAATCTTTTACACCTTAATTTATCGTATAAATATTGATAAGTATTTACCATATAGATAACATTTCACAATATTTCTCGAACTATTTCTAGCTGTAAACATATTTAGCAAGCAGAGAAAATACGTGCTAACTATTTCAACCTCAGTTCTTGGGATTTTCCCGAGCTGACGTCATTGTCTGTCACGACTACGCACTTATCTTATTGAAAGCCTTTTTAAATTAACCATTATGATATTAAGGTTTGCGTACGAGCTATTTTACTGTATACCTTTACACTACATAGTATAATACAAAGTCGCTTTCTCTGTCCCTAAATTTTTAGGTATGTATGTATGTTTAAATCTCTAAAACCACGCGATCGATTCTCATTCGGTTTCTTTTAATGGATATAGTAATTCAGGAGGAAGGTTTATTTGTAAATTAAAAGCATAATATATGCGAGCAAAACCGGGGAGATCGCTAGTTTACTTTAAAAGAAAAACCCGGTTCGTGTCGGTTCTTCTCTGCATAATCTGTATTCATAATCATAGTCAAACATATCTTTATTCAACTGGACTACATATTACACACTTTTGAATCGTCATGGTCGTACAAAACAGTCATTAACCAGCTCGGCACTTTCTACGGACTATTATTATCTCAGGATTCAGGAATCTTGTTATAAAACAGCATACTCTGCCCCATGAAAGAGTTTTTCAATTTGTTCAATCGAAAGGCATGCATTACAATTTTACCTCTGTGTCTAGCTATGTTCATCTTTTATCTTTACGTATGAGTTGGCATTCTCTTGTACGTGTGTTTCATGCACATTTATAGTTTTTATAGCATTCAAAATCATCTATGTGCATCCCAGTTCAATCAAAATAAATTTTAAAAATATATTTACCCAAAATTCACCTTAATTCTTGTAAACTTTTATCATTATTATTTATAATATAAAAATGCCAAGTGTTTTGCTAAACCGATTTAGATAATTCTCTTTTTGAATATTCCTAAGTATAGAAAAAAGGGTAGGTGTAGGTTATAAATATAGCGTGAAGTGTGAACAAAGTCACGTCGGACCAGCTAGTTAATGAGTATGACGACCGCTTGGCGCAGTGGTAACACAACTGCTTTCTGCGCGAAGGGTCGTGGGTTCGATTCCCACACCGAAAAAATATATTTGCAATTTACATTTGTATTTTTCTGGGGTCTGGGTGTTGCTATGTATTGTATGTATGTATTTACAAAAGAAAAGTATGTATATGTAATTTACTCCGTTATCTAGTTGCCATAACCCAAGCTTCGGCTTACCTTGGAACTAGATGGCGCTGTGTATAAATGTCCTGAAAATATTTATTATTATTAAGTATTTATTAATAAAGATAATATGATATTGTTTCGTTTTCTGTATATCGTGTCTATAAATATACAAACGCTAATCATAGTGTCCCAATCAAGTGATAAGAGCAATAATCGACTTATCGGCGTATTGATCCGATAGCGCTGGTATGCGCTCGCTTTTCTGAGAATAGTCACGGTATATGTATTAAGTAGTCTAGCTATTATATACCGATTATTAGATAATAGTTTCTGTACTATGTGATTTGTTAAAAATAATATAGAATTTGTTTTTTTCCAATATATTATGTTACGTATTATATTATTAGCTGGGTATTTTAATACTAGCTGTTGCCCGCGACGTCCGGTTCAATTTCTTATGAACTTTTTTTTTTTTATTATGAACTAGTAGGTTGTTCCTGAGATTAGCTCATTCAAACAAAGAACGAACTCTTCAGCTCTATAATGTTAAGATATAGATGAGCATATAGC
Source organism: Eurema hecabe (assembly GCA_026213755.1). Classification (NCBI taxonomy): domain Eukaryota; kingdom Metazoa; phylum Arthropoda; class Insecta; order Lepidoptera; family Pieridae; genus Terias; species Terias hecabe. The sequence goes on from JADANM010005719.1 coordinate 141,128, forward strand.
CACAGATTAAGTTTTTCATTTATTATCTGTGGTATATGTCAATTGTGACGTATATGATTATTGACCAAGATCGCAAAGCAAACGAACAGTGCTCGACTTAACAGTAGAATCTGACCTACTTATACATAAATTATTGAAAAAAAAAACAAATTAAATTTAAATAAAATATAATAGTATTTCCTACTGATATTTTTGATACTAAATGGAAATACAACCAACGAACCAACTCATAGTATATTACTGTTTCGATTTTCCCCAACATTGCGACATAAGTACCTACTTATAGGTAGAGACGCCACTTAACCGAGAAATTGAACGAGCTCCTCATAGACAAGTGCTCTATAAACTACTTGTTATATTATTGCAGTAAGCGAGGATTAACGCCTGATATAAGAAAGGACAAATCTACACTATCACCATGTAACTATAATATACCAATGTTTAAATAAAAGCTGTGTGTACACCTAATGGGCAACGCTATGAGCATTACATAGTATAGATAGTGTGTTGCCGGCTTTAAAGAAATAGTAAAGATATAAGTATAAGATTAGTTACATTTACATTTTAAAGGTTACATTCTGGTAACTGGCGACTTCATCATTCAAAAGTGAACTCCTCCTGGTAACCAAGCCGGGTAAAGTGTGATCAAAGACTCACTTCTGTTGGGAAAGCAAGAAAAACATTAAACAAAACTAAGTGACACGTGAACATATGGTCGAAGGCTATGAATGTCCTTTACACAAGACACTCGATATGAAACATATCTATCTGCATGTCGATGTATCCAGTATTGGGGGCGAGGCGAGCCGCTCGCTACCGACGAAACTATAACGTTACTCTCCTGTATGGTACTGTAGTTGCCTTTTTAAAGTACAATAAAATAAATACTTTAATAAAATAATCTCTGTCTGTTCCCAGTTCACCCGAGATGTCTCCGATCATAGTGAAACACATCTTCATTCAACTAGACTATTAAAATATTTATATTTTTTCGACAGTAATGAAAACTTTTAGCTTATCTTTCTATCGGAAATTTCCCCGATATCGTAGTCATAAAATGTTATAAACAGGATGACAGTGTAAAAATCGTATTTCGTATTAAATGAGTCATTATATTACTAGAAGATAAAATCAAAAAGTTATTACTAAATCACAAAGGGATACCCAATTTATGCATAAACTAGCGTTCCGCCCCGGCTTGGGATGCATTGGCACTTGTATCAATGCATTGTATAAAACGTAGTTGCTTTTCGCATAAATTAATTATTAAGGAATGAGTAAGAAGAATTAAGCTTTCAAATGAATTCTATAAAGTGTACGAGATTAATTACTAAACCGATAATGCGGTATTAAACGCATAGAGTTAACTCAAAATATGCAAATTTAACTGTTAAGCTACCTTAGGTTTAGTTTAATAAGAAATAATTAATTCATTAGACAGGTAGTAAAAGTTATCAATTTTTAGACTCTTATATCATTCTATAGTGAGTTTTACTCATTCATGTCAGTTCCAATTTAGAAAGAATTTTTACATCTAAGTACAAACAATAACGGTGTCTAATATTTTAAACTTTGATTCATGATTCGAGTAGGACACTTTTTATCCCGGTATTACCACGGGAACGGCTACTATGTATGTATTGTTTGAGCTTGGTATATTAATACGAGAATTACATAAAATCCAATATAATTAAATGATAATATAATTAAAACATGAGCGTTGTGTCACGCTGTGCGCTCTTGCGGTGGGCGAGCGAAGCGCACTCGTTGAACTCTTATCGACTCGAGATAAAATAGATAAAATTGTTGCAATGTACTTCAATTCTTCTATAATGAACTAGGTGCGTCCCGCGTTTACGATCCAGTATTAATACTGAAAATAAATTATCTAGGATCTAGTCTACCTTCAGTCAAATCCATTTAGAAGCTTTTTTAGAGGGCAACATAGTTAGATACAACATAATATTTTTTTTGTTTATAATATTAATAGGGCTAGACTTACCCTCATGGACAAGTCCGCGAAGGTGTCCGTGACCCCATCATAATAAGTCCAACATAATAAAAAATGAGCTCAGGGCATTTGACTTTCTTTAAAGATTAAAAATTATCCTATTTGGTGCAGCCGATCGAAGTTAAGTGCATACAATTTAGCGCTTTATTTTTATTTATAATTTTATATTTTAAAACCTCTTATTTTGTTATATAAGTTATATACCTATGTTATTTTAATTTGATAATATTACCTCCTTAAATAAGTCTACTTAAGTTTTATTATCAAATAAAATATTTAATTACCAACAAAGTACTAAAACTATAACCTACGCAATGAAGAGATTGTAAGTGAAATGTACGCCAATATAACCTTAATTATTTTTTGCAACTATGTAAGCCTTTTGAGGTGTATCTTATACCTAGCCTTAATAAGTAATTTACCATTAATATAATAACCCTTTGAACTACCATGCTTCTGTAAATGTAGCCTAATTGAATAAAGATACTTTTGACTTTGACTTTCACTTTGACTTTAAAAATCCAAGCCGTTCAGAATTCAGATGTATTATTATAATATATAATTATATTTAAACTAACAAACTCCTCAGCTTAGGCTCAGGATATTAGTATCCTGGCATAGATGTGATCTTTATATAAAAAATAATAATAAAAATCATTCTATGTACTTAAAATAGTACACTAACTATTTCATATTGGATCTACTACAGATGAATTAAAAAGCTAAGCACGTTCTCGTGTGCTAATGATGTCTCCATGCTTCGCTCATTGTGATTCCGTACAGTTACAAAGTAATGGTGTATCATCAAAACAAACAATTGTTTCGTATGACATATTCGGTGTAGCTACTATTGACTACGCAGTATTAAGTACATGAACCCATTTAATATGACAACTAGAAGTGATTCCTAAAAACGATTTGTAATACGTTTGTTCATAGAACTTAAAGAAAATTTTGGATTTCTAATTGTTATAAGCCTTTTAAATTATTGCTAAGAAAGAATTAGAGATAACAAGATCGTTTGTTTTTTGTTTTATAAGACCGAAACAAAATTTTATTAAATTGGAAATAAGGAGGATAACCGTATCAGTTTAAGTCATTAATAATCATAAAAATGTAAGGTTCATATTGAAATACCATAAAATATTGACAACGTATTTATTGCGATACCCCTAATATAAATAATATTACACTACTTTGTAAATATCGAATTTGTAAACATTTTCAAACAATATTATGCGAAATTGAATTAGGCATTTTATCACATTGGACTTGGACGCCCGCCATACCACGACCTTCTCACACGTATAAAAAAATATTTATCATCGAATGTTATTTTATATAAAAAATTACTTACAAAATTAAAATAAGCTAAAATAAAAATTAATCATTTGTTCTCGAGACGATCATAGTATGGTAGGTATTATGTCATATTGTTATATTAGTATATTTTACAACAGGTTTTTCAACAACTTTATTATTATGTATTAACTTTTTAATTATTAATATTACAATACAACGCTTTAAATGTTGAACTTACTAGATGCAATTGTAACATTTTTTTAAAGTTAAATTATTAGAAAATTTATTAAGTTACTTGCACTCTTAATAACAATTCAATATACATATGTATGTAGAAACCATTACTTATAACTTCAAACATGTGTAAAATTATTTTACCATAATTTATTCTTTTAAAATTTAATGATAATGTAATAATCTCTCAATTTCGCCTGGCACAAGATATACAACGAATATTTTATAGACTTATTTGTTTTTACATTATTAAAATAATAGATTATTTCATTTATCGCATTTTTATTGTAGTTCGTATCACCCATTAGATGCTGGTCTAGATTTTGTTGTTCAATTAATTATTTAACTTGACTTAAATTAATTCTTATTTAATCTTACCATTTCCAATAAAAATAAAAATTATCTGGCAACATTAATTCAATAAAAAAGAAATAAAATTATTTGTTAAACGCTTCATCGTACAACAAAGCGGATTAAAACAATTCTTAGAATAACCGTTCACAATCTAAAATGACACAGATTCACAGAATTAACATTAAAAAAAAATCGACTGATTCTTGAAAAATTCAATACCTATCTAGAATGTATCTTTTCCATTTAAGTCAACTGACTTACTTTTTAACTAAAAAGAACAACAAAACCAGACCCATCAGCTTAACTATAACTTAAATAAAATATACAAAAGACGGAGCTGCCATCGAGGAATGAACGATTTATTATAAAATATAAATTGTCATTGATATAAAACGTATAAAGTTGTGCAACTCGCCGGGCGCTTCGCTCGTAAGGCACTTACCGATACACATCCACTCCATACACTAGTTTACAATTAATTTCATTGGCTAAGAACAGTTTAATTAGCGAGGCCCCAAATTATATCTACGGTTAAAGAAACTTCAATAACATTTTTGCTTTGTGTGTGTAATCGATCCGCATCTACATATGGTTTATCGAAACGTCCCGTTATAACAATGTCCGACACAAAATACAGGAAGCAATTATAGCCTAGGATAGAATAGAATTGTTTAGAGAAGGGCGACGAAAACATGTGAAAGTATGCTTTAATTTAATAATGAATTATGCATGATAATCACGCGTCAAATGCAATCAGCCGGCGTCCGAGCGCCATCGCTCACTGAAGACACTTGAGATAAAAGTAACAGGTTAGAAAGCTGGTGTTTATAAAAAAATAAATAAAAAGTCCGAAACACATATTTGATAGAATTAAGAGAACTCGCTTCATCATCGCGTCATCCTGTTATTAAAAGAATTTACTCAGACATCATTGTTGACTCGAAAACCGTTTTGGTACGTGATTATACAAAGCAACGTGCAATTATCAAGGTCACAAGTATTCTTACAGTCCTCGGCTTCCCACGACGATTGAGACTTCATTTCACGCGTAGAAGACATTAGACGCACCGGGAAAGCTGCTAAAAAACCTCTCGAATACACTAGAAATAGCGAACAATGAGATGAAACTATCCCACACCATACGCCACGTATCGGCTTTCCACTACGATCGACGCGGATAACCATCGTTTGCATTGTTCGCGGAGAAAATTAATTGCTTCACAATCGATTGGCCGAAAAAATGAGAAATCGAACTGTTTCACTGTGGCACGGACCGTTAGGACGCTGAAGTTAACGATCACACGAAATACTAAATGTCCAGGCCGTTAGCCGAATGGCGCGCGCATGCACGCGGACGCGCGCCCGACACTTTCCACTCGGCTGGCTGAGTGCTCTACACGACACGGTATGGCTCATGCGCCGGAACTAATGACGGCGGTTAGGCGGCTCCCGCTTCTTGCTTCTGCTGGATCATGGACTCCCACTGGGCGATGAGGCGCGTGGAGCTCGGCGCGAGGAACTCCTGGCCCGGGCCCAGCTCGCACAGCTCGGCCAGCGACTTGGCCGGCTTCAGGCTACCGAGCGAATCGTGCCCGGAACTATTTCTAGGCGAAGGGGACCTCATCTCATCGTTCAATGCTTCATACAGTTCACCTATAGATTTAGTAGCCTTTAGTTTGCCCGGCATGGGAATTTCTTCATCCTCAGACTCTGACGTAGTCTCATTGTCGCTGAGCTCCAAATCGAAGGGTTTCTGTTTCTTTCTCATTTTCTTAAGCTCGTGTTCCCTATTTTTCATCTCTTGCAGTTCTTTTTGAATTTTTTCCTCTACTGGAACGTAGCCTTTTCTCACTGGTTTGCCCTCAGGAGTGCGGGTGATCACCGCTGGCGGCACGACCGTATTTACTATGGGCACGATAGGAGCCGGCGGGAAGTTGACAGACGGCACAAGCGACGTCGGAGACGGGGGGCCCACGGGTGAAGTCACAGGCATTTTACCCTTATTGGCGATGAACCTCTGCATAAGGCCTTTTGTCCCATTTTGAGGTGTGAATCTCCGCGTGTAACCATTGGTATTTAATACAGTAGGTGTGGTAGGAGGCGAGGGCGCTATCGGCCCGAGCAGGTGTGACGTGGAGACGGCTCTGTTCAAAGTTTTCTGAGGATTATCAATGCCGTTACCGTTGACATGGCCATTTTGATTGTTGATGTCTATGGTGGACTCGGACATGAGCCTACTCATTCTAAAATGGCCCTCTTTGAACTCCCTCTCTCGCTCCGTGACTTCTATGATCTCCCTCTGGATCCTGGAGAGGGGATCTTCTTTCAGCATCGACTGCAAAAACAAAAAATAAGGTCATGACTCAGAAACAGATGTTAAGACGAAAAACGTGACATCGTCCTAGTTGTGCAATAATGGCACGGCCGTACATGGCATTTTTATTGCAAATGTGTCTTGTTATCGAAGGAAGCCTGCGATACCGGCGAGGTTGACCTTACCATGTGACACAGATTTGTAAAACGTGACTATTTTTGCAGATCACTTAACATTTTAACTTTATTTCTTGACCACAAACCAATGCTATTATGGAAAGCGTCTGCTATTATTATATTTAGAATAACACGCTGTAATGAACTGGTTTTATTTAAAACAATTAAATAGTAGTTTATTAAATTCAGTCAGAATTTATATAACATTATTTATTCAATGATTCACATTAATGATTCATATTGATTATTCAAAATGTGTGTATAAGAACACATGTGTTTACTATAACGCAATATTTATGAATATAGCAATGTCAAATGGTAAGATAAATTACCTTCTCCATAAACTTGAAACTAAGTTATGTTCAAGTTCCGGTAAAGTATAGAGGTCACGCGTAAGAATGTGCTAAGTTCGCAGCGTGTGTTCGCTTTCTTCAGTGCGTTAAACTTTAAGTCAATCTTAAGTAATATTTTAAGTAAACTAGTATTCAAGTTTTCTGATGAAACTTTAATAATTGTATTTATCCAATATGTACCTCATATTTGCGATATGGATTGATAACAGTTAAACATATTCGCTAATGCAAATAGATAAGACAATGGCCACTCATTTATTATTGCAAGAATGTTCGACGGCAATAAAAACGAACTGTATCGCAGATAATATATCGAGTGCTTATCAGGCGCACAACAGTACTCTAATCGGCGAAACAACGCCAGACTCTCGAATCGACCTCGAAAGAGCTTTCTTAAACTCGATACACATTCCCAAACTTCATTCAGCACGTAATTACAACAGAAACGAGACTACGCGCCGTGTAAGCCGTATCCCATGCCATCGACCTACGAACTCGCGATCAAAGGATCTGCTGACCATCTAGGGCACATTCCGACTACAAACACCGAAATACTCACTTCGCTCATGATGAAGTAGTACAATCCGTAAACAGGAAACTGATTTAGCACAGAACTTCACTAACACACATGACGGTCCCGACACCTGGCAGTTGGCACGACTTTAAGCAAATTGCCGAACGGTAGGACGCGTCAGTCGGCGGCCGCGGGCTAACGTACTCTGCCCCGTGCTCCGTGCTCGTATCACCGTCTAATTAGCGCGAGTGAGAGGATTACTTACCTGTGGAAAAGAGAAAGGTGTACAAAATAATGCGCTCGGCATTTTACAAGCGCTATCGGACTATCGGAGTAGCGCTGTCAAACTCAAAAGTAATGTAAATGTCGTTTTATTTTGAATAGTTTGTGCATAATAAAAACGTTAAGCGTAAAAACTGATTTTACTTTTACTATAGTATTACGTTATAGGTATTAGGTATCCAATAATTTAACAAAGATATTATTGATGCGGCATAAGGTCCGTGGTGCATGGACAGTTGGTAATTAAGTATTCAAAAGCGGATTTCCGCGCCACTGCTTATGGGAAGGGAGTTCTCAGTCCAGGGGGCTTGTACGTTGAGGCCTGCATCGTGCAGACAGGAAAACAGATAATATATCCCGCGACAGGATGTATCATGTTGGAAACGAAGCCGTGTGAAACGGATTTAGAATTTTGTCAAAAAAAATTGTTAAAAAAGTACCCTTTTTTTAAGGTTTTGAATTAACTCGTATTTTTAATTTGAACTTTTTTAGCAATCGATGACACAAAGCAATTTTAAATAGGCATTAAGTTGTCTATTAAAATTCGTTTTCAACCGACTTCAAAAAAAGGAGGAGGTTCTCAATTCGACCCTTATGTTGTTTTTTCTATGTTACTCGACAACTCCGCCAATTATAAATCGACATATTTTAACCTCAAGTGCCAATTATAATCTCAAGGATGGTCCCATTTACATTTAATAATAAAAAAACAACATCGGGGATGAACTTTTTCATACGCAATATCTCCGCCGATTATGAAAAAATTTGAAAGAAATCTCTTTTATTTTTTTTAAAGCTAATTATATTTGCTTAACTGCATCTCTTCGGCTCAATGAGTTTTCTTTTTTATTACAGATTAAAATTTATGCAAGACAAAAACTGGCAAAATTAAAAAGCAATAATACCTGCCCACACTACCACTTTATGCAATGCTAATAATTATTTAACTAAATTATAATTTGTTGATAGTTATAATTTTTGCTGTAACATTATAAAATTACATCAACACTGCATTTTCATGAAATCTAATAAGAATCCGTTCATATTGGACAAATTGGACAGATAAGAAGTGTAATATATCCTATATTTATTTTAAAAAGGCACAATAAAACAACATTTAGAATTAGCTATAAATATATTTTCTACTGACTCATTCTTACAACTAAATAATTAATCAGTCTTATTCTTAAACTAAATTTGTGGTACTTTAATAATTACATTTGAGGCAATAGACTTAAGGAGGTTTTAATGCTAACATCCATGTGACTGTTTCTTAAATGCCTTGAAAGATCACTGGTGCGGTAGAAGCCCTTAGAACAGTGCTGGCAGACATATGGTGTATGTTTGGAATGCTGCTTTAATAAATGAAATTCCAATCTTGGAGCTGTTGGAAATGTCTTCATACAATCTCCATAGGAACACTTGTACTTATCAGTGTTTTCATGCTTGAAAAACATGTGATATTTCAGTGCACCCTTAACAGCAAATGACATATTACATGTAGGGCAAGCATAGGGCCTCTCGCCTGTGTGCTTCCTTAGATGTACTTCTAAATTGGAAAAAGTCTTCAAGCACACAGAACATTGCCCAGATTTCTCAGAATGCACTCTTCGTATGTGAGTCTGCAAGTTTCCCTTCATAGAGAATGTCATGCCACAGAAACTACAAACATTCCTTTTCTCATTTTTGTGTAGACTCATGTGGACCCTTAGACTAGATTTTGTTTTTAAAGACTTATTGCACAAATGACACGTGAAGTTCCTTTCATCGCTGTGGACACTTTGGTGTTTCACTACTAGGTTACGATGAGCGAATTTCTTATTGCAGACTGGACAAGCATACGGTTTCAGGCCTGTGTGAGTGGTTTGATGCCTATTTCTAGATGTCAATTGCTTGAAGCGTTTTGGGCAGTACATACAGGCAAATGGTGTCTCATTTGTGTGAACACGAATGTGTGTTATAATATCATTCTTGCTAAAGAAACTGTTCCCACATTTTTCACATGTAAACTTACGCTCTCTGACTGTATGGTAAACATCTATATGACGTTTGAGATTGCCTTTTGACGGAAATTTTGCGTCGCAATTAGCACATGCAAATGGTTTTTCTTTAGTGTGTACTCTCATGTGAATTTCTAGAGCCGACTGACTCTTTGTCATAAGCCCACACACGACACACTGGGCTGGGCCGCTTGTACACTGTTTTTTACGGGTTTTCCGCTTAAGCTCATGGTCTGAAGTCGATATCTGTGTTTCCTCTTTGACCTCAACGCCAGAACTACACGAAATCTCTGATATATCTTGAATATCATACCCGTTTTCGGTATTACTCACGTCGTCGAGAACATTAGTAAATTTACTATCAGAGATATCAATTTCTCCTTTTTCAATTTTCAAATCGAGATTTGAAAATATATCTATCGGGCTAACACATCGTAGAGCTTTGTCGGAAGCTTCATACCTGAGAACGAATTGATAAGCAGAGTTGAGATCAACGAGACAGCCCTCGCAAATCCTTGAGGGAAGTCCATCGTCCTCCGTTATGATAACATTTACAAGACGCATTAATTTTTCACTATAACGTAATTCATTAGTTAAGTCGCTAAAAAGAGAAGTAGAGCCGGATTTATCTAAACAAACTCTGCAGATATTTTCCATTTTAGTGTACCCAGCACTTGACTGACAAAAAGAGTAAGATATTATAATGTAAATGCTATGGCCCAAGGCCCCATTTATAAAGTATTTGAAAAAGACCTACATCGATATATAAACAATAATTAACTTTATTGATTTTGTTTATAGTTTATCTTACTAAAGTCACAACATACAATGTCAAATGTATTATGTCATTGTCGAACGCTGGCCTGTTTGCCAGTTTAATTATACGGTAAAATATCTAACTTTTTAGTTTTCGACGTTAATATTAAATATCGTAATATTTAAATGTTATGATAAATGTGTTAACATTTATTTGATCAATATGAAATTTTAGTAATTATATTTAAACAAACAGGTAAATTAAAAAATAAAAATGTTTAAGTAATAGTAAGGGTAGTTGAAAAATAAGAAAATTACGCGTTTTGAAAGGGCTTAGGACCACCGGTTTGCATATACTGAAGAAATTTCACATATATTTCCGATTTACAATTAATAAGGATATTATTGCCTTTAAAATTTTGCTTTTACCTATAAAATGGATATACACAAAAGGTTTAAGAAACAGAATCTCAAAATATTAAAGACGATTGGACAAGGAACTTATGGGAGTGTATTCTTATGTGAACAACGTAAGGATAAATGTTTAACTATTGTTAAGGACATAGAATTAAATATTAAAATCCCGGCACATAATAAAGATATTGCAAATGAAGTAAATATTTTGTCCTCCATGAACCACCCGAATGTAATTAAATTTTATAGCTGTTATTATGTAGAAAACCACGTATTGATATCCATGGAATATGCAACAGGCGGGAACTTGGCAGAGTACATGTACCAAAGATGTCCAAATCTAATAAAACAACAGGAAATACTATTTTACTTTTGTCAAGTTCTCTTAGGTGTGAATTACATTCATAATTTAGATGTGATACATCGCGATTTAAAGGCTGAAAATATTTTACTCACGGGAGAGAACGGTGTTCTTGTCAAAATAGGAGATTTTGGGATATCGAAAATGTTAGCGAGTGCAAAGAAAACGTCCACAGTTATAGGAACACCATACTATTTGGCGCCGGAGCTGTGCGAAGGCAAGCCTTACGATACTAAAAGTGATATTTGGGCCTTGGGTTGCTTACTATATGAGATGTGTACACACAAGAGAGCGTTTGATTCGGAAACTCTTATCGGATTGGTGAAGGTAATCACAAGTGGAAGTGTACACCCTATAGATTTAACGGTGTATGAGAGGGGTATACAGGACCTCATAGACTCTATGTTGTCAGTGTTGCCTGACAAGAGGCCTAGTATTAAAGAGCTATTGGGTCGCAAAATTCTACTCTCAATGATTTACACTGTCTATTTAGATGCAGGGGATGATAAATTACTAAATGATAAGATCAAAGAATTTATGAGATAAATTGATAAAAGATAATGATTTATTATGACAGTGTTTTTTCAATTCTAATTTATTAATGGACATCAAGCTATTGTATAATTAAATTTAAGTAATATAAGCTATTGTATAATTTAATTGCATTAAACTGGTTTTAAAATGATAGAGTTAGGTATTTTTTATTTTCTCTGATTGGTTGACTAGGATTTCCATCCTTAAAATAAACTACAATTATAAAGCCATGACATCTTTGTGTGCCGCTTTTTTGTGTCTAGTATAATCACTTTTTCTATAAAACCCCCTGGAACACTTATCGCAAGGGAATGGTATGACATTGTTGTGTACCTTCTTGACATGATAATTTAAGCTTGCTTTTACTGAAAATGTTCCTTGACAACTATTTTCCGTGCACTTATATTGTTTGTTATTGTGTCTGTAAGACATATGCCGTACTAAGCCCTTTTTGTTGAAAAATGAACTAGAACAATAGTCACACTTCAATCCTCTATATCCAGTGTGCTTGGACATGTGGGCCTCAATGTTGCTAACATGCTTTGCACAGGCTTTACAAAAACCAGACTCGGCTGAATGCTTTCTCTTAATATGCAAAACTAAATAACTCTTGGCACCAAAACTCTTTCGACAGACATCACAGACAAAACATTGTTTACTGATATGTCGTGCCATGTGCAGCTTTAAGTTTGCTCTATGCTTATATTCTATATTACAGGAAGTACACTTATATTTCCTTTCCTGACTATGTACACTAGCATGCTTATTGAGATCAGCTTTATTGACAAATTTCTTCAGGCATATCAAACATTGGAAGGGTCTTTCTCCAGTATGTCCACGATTATGTCGTATTAAAGATGACATTTGAGAGAATTTACCAGGACATTGTGTACATGCGTAAGGAGTTTCTCCAGTATGCGTGCGAATGTGCACCTCTAGACTTTTTTTATTATAGAAGCATTTTCCGCAAGTATCACATACAAAGTTACGGGACCTGAGGGAGTGATGGGTATCATTATGCCTTTTCAGGCCTGAGGGATCTTTATATGTTTTATTACATCCAGTACATTTAAATGCCCGTTTATCAGAGTGCGACCTCATATGAGCCAGTAATGAAGAGTTGTTCTGACATTCCTTACTACAAGTTGTGCATATAAAGGGCCCTAGTTTAGGAAGTAATTTTCTTTGTTTCTTTTTTACTTTTATTTGTGGACTATTCTTTACCTTTACTTGATGAGATTCTATATAAGTTTCTTCACTAATATTTAAATGCTTTGACACGTCATTTTGAAATTGATCACTTGGTGTTTTTAAACACTCTGATATACTCTTATTGCTCGGGCTTACAACTTTAAAATCATATAAGATATTAGAACAATCGTCCAAGTCATTATATGTGTTTTGTTCCTTCTTTAAACGTAAATTCTGATCTGCTGTCTCGCATTGTAAAATAAAATTGTAAGTGTTATTCAGTTGGTCATAACAAATCACACAAATAAGTTTTGGCAAGTCGTCGTCTTCTTCTAAATTAATTTTCGTTTTATTGCAACAATAAATAACTTTTTGGCTTGGAGCTACGTCTTCACTTGAGTTAAATAAAGAAATACTTCCATCAACTTCACAGCAGAGCCTACAAATAGACGATACCATATTATGACGGCTATTATTTATAAACTGTTGTGGTTTTGTAATTATTCGAACTTGTTGTTCAGAAAGTATTTTAGTTAAAAATCTTTGTTCGCTTTAGAGTTTAGACCTTTGTTATTGATTATTTGTTGCTAGCATTTAGATTTAGAATTAAACGTAAGACAAGTGACATTAAATTAATGTCACTTGTCTTACGTCATTAATAGACAAATGACAATTATGTCAAATTAAATGACAGATTTTATTTTCAGATTCATTTAGTTCAGAAATCAAGTTCACATCATAATCATATATCAATGGATTTTAAACTTAAAATAATTTTTTAGCTTGAATATTATTTATGTATTAACAACTAGAATGGAATAGTACAGTAGATTCTGAGCAGAGAAAGTACAGAGATTATGAAATCGTAGGAAGGAATTACTTTAATGCGAAGATTATTAAACGAGAATCTTTTAAATAAAAAATAAGTGCACATTTGAATCATATTATATTAAATAGATGTTACGCAAAATTTTGAAGACGCAAAAACGTCTTAATTAGGACGTCTTACCTTTAGGTGATTGGTGGCCGGTGCATTCACGCGCAACTGACAAAACTTTTTTTTTCCTGTTGGTTTTATTTTATCATTCATCTCATTTCTATCGTTTTGACTTGTATGATATGTGCTGCCGCTGCTGTGCGGAACACTTTTTTTGGTTGATTTGTTGGTGTATAACATATCTAATAAGTATAATATGATTATCACTATACATTATACAACCAGTCTTAGACTGGATGTTATGAATTCATTCAAATAAAAGATTAATATTGTAAATTATTATTTAATAGGTTTTTCTAATCGTGTTTATCACAGTCCAAGAAAAGAAGCATTGAAAAGTTCAAGAGAAAGACAAGAGAAATTTTACAGAGAATAATAGAGAAATAAATAAAACAATAAATTGCTTGACGATTTGCATATACATATGTAATTGTCAACATAATTTGAAGAAATAACCATACAATAACCGTAATGTAATAAGTATAAAATAAATTGCACATGTCACAATCAAAAATATTTTTGATCCAGTCAAAACATAGGTAAATGATTGCTTTCTATAAATTTATAAATAATTAATAGTGAATCATAAATTATTCAATCAGTCAACAATTACACCTAGATTAGTTAACAGCATGTTAACTGGTCTCTTGCACTATTAACATATATAATTGTGAAATAGCATTACTCTAGTTGACAGAATTCACGAAACATCAACAAATAATTATTATTATCAACATAATTATTGTAAAATAAATTGAATAAAAGCGATTCGATGTATTAATATTAACATTGAAAACTGGCAACATGATCACCCATAGATAATTAATAAATACACTATAGTAACGCTATCACACTGCCAACATTACATCCACACATACCGAGTACCAACACAACGGATATACAATTGGCCCGATGGCATTAGGCCGCTGTAACCTAGTAAGCTCTGCTGGGGCAGTGCTTGTTAAACTAACTATCTAGTTAACGTACTAACCGCTAACCGAAACGAATGCAAATTAGCACCAAAGAAATTCAGGACATAGCTCCACGCTACATACGTCATCTCGACGAGCTAGTTTATATCTAAATTAATAGTCATAAAATAACCATTTTATTGAGAAAACTATACCTTAAAGCTGTCATTTCAACCAAGTCATTTAAAGTAAGTATACTGCAATAATGTTGACAAGTAAAAAAAATTAAAGCTTATAGAAGCAATACTAAAAATATATAAAAAACATGTAATTAGCTAGCTCACAAAGATCACGTATAACACTTTGATGTAAATTCTCACTCTTATAAATAGTTGTAAAATTCCCGCCGAATCTACTAAGGCGGATGGTGTCGATGTATTTCGTTCCATAATGATTTAATTCTATATACAATATCCCATAATGCATGTACACGCGAAAACAATTGATTAAATATTAAAACTTAATAAATAAATAAACGATTTATACAATATAAGCTCTCCATAATATACAAATTAAATTGAATTTTCGCAGTGCAAAAATATTACAAAAATTAATATTGTCATATTCTTAATCGCTATTTAACAGTTATTTTAACCCCTTACCGCATACAACGCCATATATGGTTTCTGGTTTTGT
>JADANM010005719.1:200174-264174 GCA_026213755.1 Eurema hecabe
AAAAAGTAATTTACCTAAAACCTTGTCCATTCTGACCAGCCCATGTGTGGAAACCAGTTTTGGTTATATCTTCACCTGAAAAAAAAATATTGATATTATAAGATCATATCTTATTAAAAATACCTATCCATATTATGTATATAATAATAGTGATAACATTATCACTATTCCTTAATGCTACATAATATGTATAATACTTCAACTAAGCTTCATTTGACTCTGACTTGATGACGTCATCCCACGATACGAGAAAGATGACTTTTATTATGTCACGCCTAAAGAGCTTCGAGACACATTTAAAATGCAATAATTTTTCCGGCAATACATTAACGCAAGGTTAATAGCTTGAGGCAATTATTCCAGCAATAAATACAGGAACACGGCGAGCGATGCGTGTGAAATAAATGAAATTACGATGAATCCCACTAGCCGTAATGCCGTAATGTACAATGATATTATAAATCTAGCAGATATGTTATACCCATACAAATTCCGCACAGCAGCGGCAGCACACATACATACAAGTCAAAACGATAGAAAAGAGATAAATGATAAAAACAACAAGAGAAAAGGAGATAGTTAGTTTTGTCAGTTGCGCATCGGCAACCAATCGCCTAAAGGTAAGACGTCCTAATTAGGATGTTTTTGTGTGTTCAAAATTTTGCGCTTATAACATATCTATTTAATATATCATTGCGTAATATACGTAACATACTCATTTTCAATAACCGAGGGATTTGTGCGTTATCTTATTTCCATATTTTACGTTAACTAACCATTTCGGATATTTCTCGGTTATTGTGGCTTGTAGTATTTCATTTGTACACATTATCCATTATTTGTTCTATTAGTAGTTGTATTTTTTTTGGTTTTGAGTTATAGGAATGATTTTTATTCACTATAACAATGTTTATTTATGTGCCGAGTTTATTTTAGTAGGTTAGTGTTATTTTTTTGAAGTCTACTGAACTGAATTTGAAAATTCTTAAGTCAATAGAAATTAATTATTTATAAGTATTAAAGGGTAAAAATAAAATATTGCAAGAGAAAAACAAGTAACCTTACTCAACTTATTAAAAGCTTATGCGAATATATAGATGTTTTTAACTGTCTCACGTAAAAACTATTTATTTATTTTGACTTAATGTTGTAATGCAGGTAAGATAGCCAAATAAATAACAAATTTTTTTTAGGGGGGAAATCTTGTGGCCGATACCGCGGCCTCCTCGGGGGATAAGGAGGCGGTTACTAAAGAAATAACACCTAGAATAATTTTTATCCGGGTACTACCCCTAAGGTGGACCTTCACAAGTTAAGTATGTGTATCGTAATATTATAATGTTACCGTTTAAGTTTTTCCAAGTTCTGTAGTCGTCTATATTGTTAATGCCCAGCCATACGACCAACTTGTTGTCCGTATCCACGACACTTGGGTAGTGCATCGCCCGAACTAACTTTTGTAAGAACTGAAATTCCTCCTGAAATGTTAAGTTAATTGTTATTTGTACACTAATCGATTAAATATTTTACAATTATGAACACTAGAACACATATTAAATAAAAGCTTTTAATATTTATAAACAGCTTTTGAACTTAACTCCTAGTCTTAAAAAGGGGATGCCCAATTTGACATATCTTTAACTCGTAAAGCCTACCATCAGCTGTCTTTCCTATTTTGAGCTAGAATAATTTAAGAAGAGAGCGTCCTCTTTCCTAAAATAAAGGCCGGTAACACGTTCGTGAGACCCTCGCGAACGTTCATGGGCGGGGGTTACCTACAATCAAGTACCCCTCCTGCTCGTTTGCCCAATTTACAATAAAAAAAACTCTATCAAATACCTCGTAAACAGAAACCATCATAATCAAAACTATAGCCTAGACTCGATAAAAGTCATTCCAAAAAGAATTTGTCATGCAGTTTTTTTTTATGAAATAGGTATATTATAGAAACACACTTCACTACAGCCTCTATTTTAACTTAAAAACGAATGAACTATCAATATCGTGATGAACACTTGCAGAGCTCTCGGTTGCAGACCTTTTAAAAATATGTTCTCTTCTTGAAGCACAACACCAATATTAATAAGAATAAATAGTCCTATTACCTGTGATTCAGGTACAGCTAGATGTCCACCGTCCTCTTCGCAGCGGTCGTTGGCAGCCGGCCAAGCCTTCGAGTTGTACATCAGCCTATAGGCGCGCCCGAGGGATTTGTTCACCACGTAACCTGAATGACAGCTGACGGGTTTAGAATGACGTTGATTTGTCGAGCCTTTCAAAACTGATAGACTATTTTATAAAAAAATGTAAATATATTACGTATACAAGCTGTGACCGCGATTTCGCCCGCGTAGAAAAGTGAATTTGGGCAGCATTTTTGAAAATACCTAACCCGCGCCAAAAAACGTTCAGCAAGTTCAACGTGATTCTTTAATTGCCAATAACTTGTTTATTTATCAACCGATTGACATGAATTAAACACTAAATATTAAATGAAGCTTACCACAATATATAATTGAAAACTCCATCTAGATAGGATAAGCCGTTTCTGATATTAGCGTGCACAAACAAACAGACAAACAAACAAAAATTCAAAAAATCATTATTTTGGTTTCTATTGCGTTAATAAAGGTCTCCTATAATATTTTTTCTCATATCTCTTCCATGTACAGACAGCGACACGTTACGTTTTTATTATATGTATAGATGTATAACTAACTAACGATGTTAGTTCGCTAATAAGTAATGTTCGAATTTAAATCTTTCATCGAAATTAATAACTTTTGTGGTTAATAACAAGATACGAGCGTTCATATAGAGAACAAATCGAATCCTATATTCCCAACAGAACTAGTACTTTGGACTTGAAAAAATTACATCTAAAAACATTTGTTTGTTAATAGCATTGATAACCATTCACTAACTGTAAGGTAAATTAGATTGGAATATATTACACGTGCGGCTAAGCTTCTGTAAGCTGGTATCATACACTAGGTCTATAATAGGACACAAATAGATAATGAGAATATCACGTATCAAGTACCCTTGATCATAAACGTCCTGGAACATTTTAACGTATATATCGGAGAAGAGGGACGAAAAGAATAATCAAGATAGTGAAAACTATTTCAATTTTAGTTAATTAGGCGAACCTCCTTGGTTTATTAGAATGTTTAAATTCAAACTTAAAAGAAATAATTATTGTGAGGAATTTGTCAGTTGCTACAAAAACGTCAACATTGTGAAAAAAATCAGATATTGGATAATTCATAGTGGAGAAGAATATACATCGTTATTATGATACTCTGAAGTTTTACTTATTAAGAACCTAAGAAAGAGCCATCATAAAGCAAACAATCATTACCTCGGCATCACTACAACTACCACGACGTCATTCTCTGCGACATATAAGTATATTTTACTACTTCTAATAAGCTTTGATTAGAATACAGTTTTACACGCTTCTGATGTATATTTGAAACTATAAACATTTAAAAATTTTCGTTAGTAAGCGTTACATACCCGTCACGCTCGACTATGTAACGCTCTTTCAGGTCGACCTACGGCGGCCGAATAAAAGAGATAGTTATAATAATTAAAATAAGAACATAAAACATTACCTCCGGGCACTCCACATTGTACATAACTCACGAAAAGGATGAATAAGCCCACTTGTGTCCTGAAAAATAATAAACCAAATATTATAAAAATAAATTGAGTTTATTTCAAGTAAACCGATTTTACACAAACTAGTTAAGTTTTTCATTAGTCGTATTTTTCTGTATTAAAAGCACTCTCGTACTTCAAGGTGCTTTATTCAAAACTACTTTATTCAAAGAAAATAATTATCAATATAAGTTAAGCTCTTATCGAGTTTTATTTAGCCACACATTAGGCGATTCATTTTTATATCGTATACAGTATGTTACAGAACATGTGTCCGATCCTGAAGGGTAATATTCTCTATCTAAACACCTTTTCGACTAAAATAAAATAAAAAAATCTTTATCTAAAAATAACAATCCAATAAAGTTTTGTTTCTAGTGAAAAAAATATAAAAATTCAAGGAAATTCACTAACGCTGGCAACTCTCGTACGGTTCATTGACCTAATAACCAGCAGAACGCGTGATCGCTAGACGGTGTTGCCATGTACGTTTTGCAATTTTACTTAGTTTAATTTTTTTGGTTGGAAAATTAATTGGGTTATTTTTTTCAAAACGGAAGCAAAATAAGGACCTACTACCGCTATAAAGTAAGAGAATTTCGGATCGGACACTTGTTTTGTGATACACTGTATATTATTATAGATATAACAATCAAAAACAAATTCACTAATCCTTACCTCATGTTTGATGTTCGTGAATAAGTACTTATAATATGTATATTTATATTCTTATATTATATGAAGAAAATCTGAAAATAAACAAAACAAAGATCTGAGTTATTAATAATATAAGAAAACTGTTGTATATACTAATATAACATATTTCTATAAACAGAATGTTCAATATATTACTTTGTATATCGTAATTATAATATAATATTATGTTATCGTAAAAACACGTGTTGTAAGGTCATATTTGTATGTATTCAATTAAAATAAGACTAAGATTTCAATTTAAATTCATAATTTACTTTTATTGAAAACATAACGATTTGTTTTTTAATCCAAAATTGTTGTTTTGAAATTCCTCTGTAATGTGAACCAAATCAGATCCACGACTTGGTTGATGAATGCCGTTAATTTCTATGCACTAAGGAAGATGTTAAGAAGTATCTAACGTAATATGGCGTCTCCAAAATATATTTAGAAGTCACTGAAGGGCACTGTAGTCAGCAATGTTACTGGGCTAATGAGTCGTAACATCTTATTACTCAAAGTGGTGAGCGTCGGTGTAGCGCACCCTACCCGGAGTTTGGCTTTAGAGCAAAGTTCCGGGTAGCACTGCATTGGTTATGGGCTGGCGTTTCTTTTACCATCAGGAGTGCGTCCAGCTCATAGAATAAAAAGAAGTCAATGCATGCCATCCTTCTTATACGCATTTATATTATTTAATAACTTGCCCGGTTCCTGCCCAATACTCTTAATTCGACTAAATTTAATTACCTACCCACATGTTTTCTAAGCTAAAGATTACATGTCAATACAAAGAATCGATAGTACCTATTTACTGGCCCTTATATTATTGTCTGACTGATAACGTGACTTTGAACTCATTTCGTTATCACTGCACTTGATTTACATAATAGGTTTAAAGTAGATCGATTCTGTAGAAAATCCTTTAATCCAATTTTGAGTTCTACTTAAATTTGATTTGAGGTTCAGTGTACTATAAACATTTTATAGTAAAATAATTACATGTTAATCGTAAGTTATTAGTTAGTCGTAAGGCCCCAAGGCCCCAGTATTAATCAATAAATCAAAGTATGAATTGATTAACGGAATATCCTCTTAAAAGTATTATGTTCATGCAAGCAACATTTATCCATTAAAATTCAAATTAAATCTAGGTAAATTAAAGATTCCCGGGGCTCTAGTGCCCCTAAATTAGTGCAACGCTAATATCAGTTACATAAACATGAGTTCCAAACAAAATATAGCTTGATTTCTCGTAACATACAAAGCTGTTTCGTTGTTAGCTCGTGTAACTTTACAATGAGTTTGGACCAAAAACATTAATTGTCGTGGACATTTGGCCCACTCCCAACACTGTCCACGTGTATACAGGCCGTATTGAGCTGTATAAGCTACACAAATTAAACTAAACAAATTCTAGGAGCCTTTTCTTCCAAGTTAAAAGGCGTTAACACATTCGTGACACCGCGATTGCTTATTCCTACTAATATTATAAATGCGAAAGTAACTCTGTCTGTCTGTCTATTACGCTTTCACTACAAAAGTACTGAACCGATCGTAATGAAATTTGGATTTTACACAGATACACAGATGGCCTAGAGCCTGAGAAAAGACGCTACTTTTTAACTGGAAAAAACAGTTATAAGGGGAGGTCAAAGTTTATACGAAACTCCAAGCGGAGTCGCGGGAAGCAGATAGTATATGTATAAAAACTCGTATAACATTAGGTTACGCGTTAGGTCATTTATTCCCGCATTGTTTAAAAAGCGAAACCCTTTAAAAAGGACATAGGATTTATAATTATTAATAGTAATTATAACTCTTTATAATATGTAAAGACGAATTGCTGTTCCATTTACAAAGTGAAAGTCGAAGTCAAAACTTCTTAATTCCGTTAGATAACTCAACAATCACTAGGACATGTTAAAATATATTTTAATCTTAATATACATAAATCTCGTGTCACAATGTTTGTCCTCAATGGACTCCTAAACCACTGAACCGATTATAATAAAATTTGCACACCGTGTGCAGTTTGATCCAACTTAAAAGATAGGATAGCTTACATCCCGGTATTGCCCCGGGAACTGGAATTACGCGGGTAAAACCGCGGGACACAGCTAGTATAGGTATATTAATCACATGTCACATTGTTTGTCCGCGATTGACTCCTAAACTACTGAACCGATTTTAAACTAAATTTGCACAGTGTGCAATTTGATTCAACTTAAAAGATAGGATAGACATCATAATATATGCAAGCGAAGTCGGGGCGAGTCGCTAGCAGACAGTAAAATAAAATGTATAGATTTAACAACGTCCACGCGAATTCGAAGCGCCGTAGAATTGGTCTTATTATCTAGTTATGATGATCTGTAATGTTTCATGTTTTAGAATACATTTTTAGTAAGTACGTGCATAACTTCAAACCGACTGACTCGACTTTAATACAGTTAAATATAACAATAATTTTACCTTTTACCGTCATCAAAATTGAGCGAAAACAAGTAAAAAATTATTACTTTATTCTGTTACTATATTAACTAAATTACCATATAAAATATAGTTTTTATAATAGCAACGAAAAAACACCATGTAAGAAAATAACTGTTATCTAAATATAACTGTTACTATAGTATATATTTATATCGATATAAAACTATTTTATACAAACTAACTTAATATTAAGATGCAGCTATTTCGCTGTGCTTTCTGAATAAAGTTAGCATCACAGAAACAATCACAATGCGATAATTTATTACTTAAACACGCAAACAAAAGTCTTATCTTCAAGTCAATAAATTATTTAAATGCAAAACGTTCTACCAATAAATCAATACAGATCTAAGTATAAATCAAACATTTATTTAAATAAAATAATCGTACCTTTCTATTCAAACGATAACAGGTGAATTATATGAGCGGTGTACATATCCGCGCGTCGTTTCCCAAACTCATTGGCTGTGTGAGCGAACCGGTATATAACGGTGAACTTGTAAACAAGCCATAGGCCGCACACACACGTGATTCAAACCGCTAGTAATAAAAATAATGTTCATCAGCGGCAATGACCACTTCAACGCTACTTACAGACCTTAGCTCTAATTCCTGAATCGCGCTTATAATATTTAGTAGATACTTAAATATTCTCCTGAACAAGGTACGCCTATATCCACATTAATAACACACTTTTGAATTTATAACTCATCAAATCAAAAATATATTTAATGAAATTAAAAATATATTAAACCTATACATTATATTACGCGTATAGATGGTTAATTTATGCAATGTTAGCTGTGACTTGGTAGAGAGAGGAATTTTTAATAACCACCAAAAATTGTTCGAAAAGGTAATTAATAAAGGTCGAACTTTAAAGAAAATTTTGCAGTTAAATTATTCGAAAGTACTTCGTTGTGGGAATTGAAAACTTGAACGCAAGAAGTACTTAAAAATTTAATGAGGCTTTCTGAATATTAAAATAAATGAGATGTGAATTTCTTTATTTATTTTTAAATTTGTGAAATAAACTTGTCGATAATGTTAACAGCTCTGAACCTACATTCAACGCTCTTAAGCTATATTATGTAATCTTAATAGTTAGAATTTATTAAGTGAATTGTTTAATGAATGTTGACAGATTTTAAAGTGTTTTTTTGAAAATGTAATCTTTCATAATTAACTTTGCATTTTAGTGTGTATATTAATTTCTATGTTTATTGACCACCCTTGCCCATGAAGACAAGAGAACTGACAAATATGATGCCAACTTTGTTTTAAAAACCTAGGACTAGGTTATTTTTTTGGAGGTCATTGTACTTGTATGAGTATCATACAAAGTCTCGCGTGGATTGAATAAATGGCTTAAAAATAGGACAGAAACCCTTGTTTTTTTCTGGAGGAAGCTTTCATCTCAGGGTTTGTCTAATAATTATTTTTACTTTTCTATTACTCGTAGATATTTTGTAATTAATTAAGAATATATGAGGCATTTTATATCTATAGACACCAAGCACTAATTAACATTCTATTAATAGTATCAAATAACAACTATTTAAATAAACTAAAGGGTAATAGATATTCTTCATTACAATAAATTTATATAGATTAAATTGAAAAAGTCGTAGCTTGTCAACAGTTCGTGACAGCTCAGCCTAAACTCGCGTCGCATATGTCAAGATACATGTCAGAGATAGCACGTCTGCTTTGTGCGTTATATTTTGCATGTAAAAAGGTGATTTTGTTTAGTGATTATCACGATGGCAGAAAGTGCTTCTCAGTCTGAATAAAGTTTAGGAGATTTTCCATTTATAGATACGTTTACTTACAACTTGGGGAATTTTAATTTAAAAAGTATATTATCTAAAAATGAGAAGTGTTGTAAATTGTAAGGTAGGCAAAATATTTTTAAAGTATGAATAGTGAATTAACTTTGTTTATGTTATTGAAATTGATAAAATATAATAAATTTTATGTTAAATTGTGGTTTTTTTTTATTTGTTTATATTTATTATTTTAGAGCTATCCAAATACATTTCAATATTCTCATACACATTATATTATTATAGCCTTGGAATTCTTGTAGTTTATGTATTAACGGGTATTCCTGGGATGTGTTTATTATATCTGAAATTTTATTTAAGTTTTCGACTTTCTTGTTATACTTCTGAAGAACCATTTCAACAAAAGCAAGCTGTTGTTGCTTCTGTTGAAATTGTTTTATTTAAACAAGTGGACTTAGAATAAGAAAAACCAAAATGTACTGTTTAAAGTTTTATTACTACCCATAGCTATAATGAAATCCATGACCAGCACCATGGCCTCCAAACCTCCATCCTACGCCATACCCTCCCAAAGGATTCCTGTAAGGATCTTCTTCATGAATATGATACATCACCTGATGGTTCTTCTGCAGCGGTATCACTGATAAGCTATTAACAGGCACCAGCTCATGTACTGGGACCAAACTATGGATTGGTATCAACACGTGCTGACTGACATTATGCGCCTCGTTCCAGCTCCCATGGATTGGTATCACTTGAAGATTTGGCACCAGAATCTGGTGAATTTCGAACGGATAGTTTGGTGCCTTCTTTTGGCGCGTGATTTTGTTTTTGGTGATTGTTGGTTGTATGTGATTGGTTGGTGCCGATGCTACGAAGTGTAGCGCAATTATCAGGGTTATTAGTACGGACTGCATCTGTAATACAGATTATATTAATGTGTTAAGCTTGTTGTTCTTTTTCGTTGTAAAAATGGTAGATTCTTAAGTGTAGGTGACTTATAATGTTTGTATATTTTGAAATTGGTATTAAATATCACAATTAAGTTAACTCTCCGGTAAAAATATAACGCATGTATAACAAACATGAACATTGTATTGGAACTTAATACTAAACCAAAAATGTTGCCACGGGTGATGATGGTCGTCAGAATACTACTGCAACGAACGTCTATAGGTTGTCACATAACTACTATGATAAAATAACACAAATAATAAATAGTTACATTTTGAAAAGCATGCCGATATGAATTAGTGTCACACGATTCGCGTGACAAACAAAAGTATCTCACCTGGGTGCCTAGTCAAATTCATTTAATGGTTTTTGCGTCTATCCGTACACGTACAATACAAATTTACGTATCACCAATATGTATACGTTTATTAAAAGGCAATAAAATGTATAGCGATCCTATTAAGCAGATTGTAACGGGTGACTTAAGACAATAACGTACAACTCATGACTATAACAAACAAATTACTCGCGAGCCGAGGAATCCACTTACGAAGTGTTTGAGTGACGTCACGTGCCGGAGTGACGTGACGTCACGTCGCGAGACACGCTTCGTATGTAAATAACCCTTATTCCCCGCCTTAAAGAGTTTGCGCTCGATATAATGTGTGTGATAAATAGTCTTAGACTCTCAATGATCGATTAATTGTATCTAGTTAAGAGTAAAGGCGGCCTTGTTATATTAATGTAATATTTCCAGCAAAGTGGAAATGTAAGCTAAGCTACGTCATACCATCCGACTTAAATGAAAACTATATATTTTGTTAATTATATACGATACGGTGTTTTATTGATAAAGATTATCTTCGCAATTTCATTAAACCGTAAACTCTCAAATAATGTGGCTTTCTATTGGTATAAGTATTATCAAATTCAGTTTAAGGAAATTGCTCCTGCCTCGTTAATAACTCCCAAATATTGCCTCTCAGTAATTTCAAAGTCAAAAACATCTTTATATTCTATACTAGCTGTTGCCCGCGACTCCGTCCGCGTGGACTTTCATATAAACTTTAACTTCCCCTTTCTCCCCCTTATAACCGTTTTTTTAGTTAAAAATTAGCCTATGTTTTATCTCAGGCTCTAGACCATCTGTGTACCAAATTTCATTACAATCGGTTCAGTAGTTTTGACAGACAGACAGAGTTACTTACGCATTTATAATATTAGTATGGATTAATATAATGAACACGTATTTATAAATTTCGCATCTATTCATAATAAAGAAACTTGTTATTTCGATATTCAAATAAGTCAAACTTACTACTGGAAGATGTATTATAAAAAGCTCGGCCTTAAGAAAATGTTTGTATAAAGATATTCTTTCAATGTGGTCTGCGAGGCGCGGTGTGACAGCGCGATGACGTCACTCCGCGCGGCGCTGCATTTCCTTGCTTTTCACGAATTTCCGAATTACTTCTGCAATTGTTGAAAATTACTTTTTAATACTTATTAAGTTTGGGGTTTCTTTTTGCTATTGAAGTTATTTTGTAGCAAACCTTTGGGTTTTGGATATTCTTAAAATCTTAGTAGTTAAGTGTTGGCTATTGTATGTAATGTTTTTTTTAAACGCCTGTGGTAACATGCTAAAGTGTGCTCAAAGTATTTTTTTTTGTATTTAGAGATATCTAAATAAGTGAATTTTAATATATCTCAAATTTGATAAGTAATATATTTTGCAATTTAAACGTGGTTATTTTCGATAGTTTATAATCTATCGAAAAATCCGTGATATTATAAAATAGCATGCAAACAGTATACATATAAATTATATTAAGAAATTGTTTCTTAGAACTGTGATAAGCGGAAAACTATTATTATTTGTCAATATTAACAGTGTCTTGTAACCATGGCAACTTCGTATAATTTCACAAATCGAGAGATTTACAACAACAGATTATCATCGAAGAGAAACTGGGTCAAATAAATAATTTATCGTATAATAAATTCGTTTCTATAAAGGACGAATTTACAGGGTGTTAAGAAACTGAAGGGCAATATTGTCTTATTTATTTATTTATTGAGTACAACCACACCATACATAATAAAATATACACAAACAATTACATTAGGTAACAATTATCTATTCTGCACGACAAAAACGGTGTACATAATTTAGGCCGAAAACATGTTTTTAAGACTGTATATTAATATTTATTAATTGAAGATTTTTTTTTTATGCTAAAAAAATTAAGAATTAAGAACCTATTCATTCCAAAGAAGTGTTTAAAATCCTATTACTATTATAAAGGCGAAAGTTTGTAAGTATGGATGTATGGATGTATGGATGTTTGTTACTCTTTCACGTAAAAACTACTGAATGGATTTGAATGAAACTTTACCACAATATAGCTTATACATCAGAATAACACATAGGCTATTTTTGAGGATTGTAATGGAGGAAACAGAGGGTCACAGTTTATATGAAAGTCCACGCGAACGGAGTCGCGGGCAATAGCTAGTTTTTCATAAAATAATTCAAAATAGCCCTTTTAAAGTCTTCTCTTCTTCCTACATTATATCCCAACCTGAAGCGTAATATTGTCTTTGTAAAAATTTTTTTGAATAAATTAAAATAAGAAATCTTTATGTAAAAATAATAGTGTAATAAAGTCTTAAACATTATGTTTTAGTAAAAAATTCAAGAAAAATCTTTCATGCTGGCAACACACCTTATGTCAGCTGATTCATGACTCTTTCTCTCTCTCTCTCTCACGCATCAATGACTTCGATTTGAGGCATGAGTGTAGTTTAATATTTTATTTTTCAAAGTTTGTTATTTATTCGTAACATTAGAAAAATAAGGACCTCAAAATGCCGATTTTTTAACACACTGTACATGTACAGGACTCGAATCAAAGTGAATGGTGTTATCGTTCAAAAATAGGCTGATAGGAATGTAATTTGGCTGAGTACTTGAGATGCTGGTATCGCGATAATACCGTCTGGGCCTTGCCCTTCGACAACACTGATATTTGATCTTATCTCTAACGTTGGAGCACTCAAACGTGGATCAAATTTAAGAACGTCTTACGTTTGGTAGATGTAAACTAAAATTGGCGTATATTTCTTTTTGTTTCCTTAAGTTTTTGTTTCCTTTAGTTTGTAACAAATATTTTAGAAATATCTATTTTTTATTTTTAGAGGACTTGTAGGTGACCTTATTTTTGAATGAATATTGTAATGGTTGTTTTGTTATGAACATTAAATAAAATATTGTCTTTCTATTTTAAAAGAGTAACTATAAGAGTTTCTTGCCGGTTTTTCTGTGTAGATATTACATTTCGAACCGTAATAAATGATTGTTTTGTAATAGCACAATTCATAAGCGTTACTGTGTAGAAGTTGAATGAATTTTGACTTTGACTTTAAAGGGTGAAGAAACTGTTCTCTGAACTTGAAGAGAAGGAGGAATGTAACCTTCCTTTGAACCGTTGGGAGGATCCTTGACAAGTCGAACCACTGACTGGCTGTTGGACCCCGATGGTTCGATGTCGAGAAGTTGTATATATGCTTAGTCTCGTACAAATACTATTACCGCGATACAGGACTCGGCACATTAGTAGCGATCGCTAGAAACTCTTGGTTCTCTCCTTTGGTTAATCCAAGGAGGATCCTCCTTGGATTGGTTGAAATCGGGTAAAATAATATTTCTACTAGCTCAAATATAGCTATATATTTTTATATTTTATATGTAACGTATTGGTACTTATATGTGTGTCATAATTAACAACATATAACAAGTAAGGTCAAAACTTTCGGCCGCCTTGGCATTCATGCGAGCTTAACAAGTTAGCCAAAGCTAAGGTTATCAAACTGATCCAAATTATATATTCATGATAAAATATTTATATAATATGCATACAATTGCCTCGCTATGCCCCGCGGTTTTACGAGCCTAGTTTTCGTTTCTGAAGGGTTTTTTTTTTAATTCCATGAAGTGGTGAGACGAGCTGGATGCCCTCCTGATGGTAAAAGAAACGCCAGCCCATAGCCAATATAGTGCTACGGGTATACTGGAATGAAAAATCTCATGTGTTTCTTATGGGCCCGATCTTTTTAAACAACAAAGTTGAGAGAAATGCATTCGGTAGATTTCGCATAAAATTGAAAGCATTTATAAGTCTTACTATATTCTCTGTAGCATGAGAGCAAGGAGCCTATTCCGAAGTCTTAAAAGATCTTAGTTTAGGCTTCAAAGCATCACAATCACGGTAGAAAGGATTAATCCTACTAATATTATAAATATTAGCCAGCGAGATTACTGGGCTAATGAGTCTTAACATCTTATGACTCAGAGTGGGGAGCGTCAATGTAGTGCATCCCTGCCCGGAGCAAAGTTCTGGGTACCACTACATTGGTTATGGGCTGGCGTTTCTCTTACCATCAGGAGGGCGTCCAGCTCGTCTCACCACTTTATAGAATTAAAAAAAAAAAATATTATAAATGTAAAAGTTTGCGAGAAGTTATGTATGGATGTATGTTTGTTATTCTTTCACGCAAAAACAGCTATACTGATTTACTTGAAATTTGGTATATCTACATATTTACATACCAAAATTCAGGTCATACCCTATATTAACACATAGGATACTCTATATCCCAGTATTGTCCCGGGAACGGGATCTACGCGGGTAAAACCGCGGGGAATAACTAGTAAGTTATCTTTATATATTAAAGGGTTTAACGAGGCGAGCTACCTGATGGTAAGTAGCTATTGCTCAAATACTCGGCTTTGAAGTAATTTGCCGTTCATTTAGAGTTTAGACAGACGTTCTCTCTTCTTGAAGCACTCAAAGACTGGATATGACATTTCGGATACGGATATAGAAATGATTATTATACTGGATACGTTAATTTCGGACAATTTCCGTAACGGATGTTAAAAATAAAATTTAAAAAATTTTTTTAAGTAAAATACAAATTTACGTATCTCAATTAGGATGCGATATTATTCGAAACTAACTAACTAACTTTTATTTCGGATTCGGTTACGATTACGGATATTTTTTTTTCGGATATCCGATAGTTTCCGTTACGGGTACGGAGCTCCCTAAAATCTCTGATGAAAACATTGCGCGAGGGACTTGAGTTTTACAAGGAATATAAACAAAATACTCACATTGAATTCACAAAACTAACACCTGTGTAATCCCATTGTCGTGCGAATACTATTAGCGGTAACTGTTTAGCGTTTGTGGTATTTATAATTTCTTTCACCGAGCTGCAAGGCGAGAGGCCGGTATTGTACCAAAGGCTATTAAATGAGCGATTTTTAGCCACAAATTACCCGCTCAGTCCGTGCTATAAGCGTTTATTTATTAGTATTAATGATGTATATTTTAAAATATTTTACTTTTTTAGAATATCCTGATAGTAATATGTACAATCTAATAGATATTCATGATCCATATATTGGCTATAAAATTAATGTACCAATTTTCATGCGGTTTTCACTGCTATACCAAAACTAGGTTATAGTCAGGTTTAAGACTAAGTCCTTTGTAATTGATAGAAACCTGATTTTAAAAATATATCCATGCAAAGTGTTCATATGAAAATTCAATAAATAAAATTTAAAAAACCAATTTAATCCTATTTAAATTGAGCAAAAAATAAAACACATAAAAAACTACCAAACATTTTATTGTTATAGCATTTGAGTTCCATAGCCTCAAAACACGATAATCAATTCGAGTCCCAAAACAAGTGTAAGACCATAGATTACCGCGAGCTTGCATCGCCTGATATGAATTGCTTCATTGTTAGCTTACCGTTACATCGAGGTGTCAACTGTTATTCTATCGATATATCGATATTTCAAACTGTGACTCAAATAATCTATACTAATATATAAAGCTGAAGAGTTTGTTTGTTTGTTTCAACGCGCTAATCTCAGGATCTACTGGTTCGAATTGAAAATTTTTTTTTTTATTGAATAGACTATTTAGTGAGGAAGGCTTTAGGCTACATAACATCACGCTGCGACTAATAGGAGCGAAGATATAATGGAAAATATGAAAAAAAGGGGAAAATTATTCATCTTTGAAAATTATTCCTTTGCGTGCGCTGAGAAAACGGTTCAAGATACAAAAATAATATGTATGAAAGAATTATTCCTCTTTAAATGATCTAAAAAAAAGTCCGCGACGGTATATGTCTATCTTCTAAGATTAACTCACTATAACATAATAATAGAAATAGATCCGACGGAGACGAAGTCGCGAGCAACAGCTAGTGTATGATAAAATATTCGAAACTAAGCAACCAATTTTCATGTGTTTTTTTTTAAATAGAGTGATTCCAGACGAAGGTTTATTATATGTATGATAATCCATACGGAAGGACATAGGCTACTTTTTAACTGGAAAAAAGGGTTACAAAGGGAGAAGGGGGGGTCAAAGTTTATACGAAAATCCACGCGGACGGAGTTGCGGGCGAATAGCTAGTTATATATATATAAAAAAATAGGCTTTTTCTACAGATCTTTAGCTTAAGACCAAAGAAGAACACTTCAATATTAACTTGTTCGTCCGTATATCTGTCTGTCAACATCAAATTAATCACGTTAAAATTTCAACCGTATACTATGGTCGCTTGAAATAGTAAAAAGTCAAACCTCTAAGTTAATAATGTTCATTTCTATACCATGAAACTTATAGGCATTAGGCTTCCATATACCGGGACCTCTGAAAATTGGCAAATAGAGCTTAAATGGTTTCAAATAGGCATATAAGTTGCAGCTACTGAATAGTGTATCGGGTTTTTTTTAATTTAAGGTAATAAAATAAACGAAAAATAACATTTACGCAAAAAAAATCTTTTATAAAAATTTATTTATCATAATTACAGAAATCGTCAAAGTCGCGAGAAACAGCTAGTATACGTATAATGGTCGAAGGCTACAGCTACAAGGTTAAGGGTGTCTGTCCGCGGATGATATTATATAGTTATAGCTAGCCATTGTCCCGCGACCCGGCCTACAATTAGCATCTAATTATATTTTCATCCACCGTATTACGTGCTCCCTTTACTTGACAATTTATAAGAGCGACTATCAGAGTTTCTTGCCGGTTCTTCTCTGTAGAAACTGCCTTCCGAACCGGTGGTAACTGTTTTGTAATACCATGACGATTCAAAAGTGTTACTTTATGTAGCCTAATTGAATAAAGATACTTTTGACTTTGACTTTTCTTGTTGTATTCGAGTTTCGGGCTAGTGATTGACAATAGTATCTTAAGTAGGTAAACCAGTTCCAGTTGTAATTGTGTTTGTTGCCTGAAAGAGATTGCTTTATTAGGACAAATCATAGAATCATTGATCAGTGATGATAATTAATTTTAGACCAAGTAAAGCTTATTTTTAAATATGTCCATAGCAAGTTGGTCACTTACAGGCCAGACATTCTGCTTAAATACCCTTCATAAAATATAATAATTAAAAATTATTGTTTTGAAGTTAAGTTATTTATCCTAAGTGTAACAAAATTTGAAAAATCGGTAAAGTGTGAGTTACGAAAGGTTTCTTGCCTTTATGTGTTAAAATGAATAATAAATCGTGGGCGTTTCGGGGAACTAGTAGAACAACTTGTCTCATCAAAATATCCAATTCCAATCAATATTTCATTAAACTAACTAATACTTTGTATGTGTATAAAATGAACAATAGGAGTCAGTAACTCTCCCTTGTAAACGGGGCATCAGATATCTGTAATAATAAGGGGCAGGGGAGGTTTATTGTGTATTTTAACCCGGAACAAGACGGCGAAAATAATTTCATTTCAAATAAAATTTCATAAAATATAAAATGGACATTTTGATTACGAAATTAAAGAGGGATGGTTTTTTTGCGACCTATATTTGCGTTTCAATTTTATTAATAAAGTAAAACTGAATTCGAAAAATCATCATTAAATTATATAAAAAGAATTCGCTTTCTTCTGTCTGTCGGTATTAAATCTTTAAAACTTTGCTGCCGATATTCATGCGGTTTTTTTAATAGATATAGATTCAAGATTAGGAACCCAATTCACGCGTGTCTGACACACAGACTACACAGACACTAGACCGTAGCAGGTATAAATATTTTATTGTATTAAAAAAGGGTGACCTTATTCTTTAAATAAAACACATTTTATGTCATTTAAAATATTGAATTTTACTTTAAAAATGAAGTATTTACATTTTCTTTGATTCATGCATTACAGATATTATATTCACATTTCATATTTAAACTATTGTATAATTTAAATACTGTTATTGCAACTCATTTTACTTAATCACATTCAATAAATATGTTATAATTTTTTTACAAAACATATTTTTATAAATGGTAGCACCAGTTTACGTATGGCAATAATCAATTATTATCTGTAACAAACTTTAATATGTTTGTTATCTTGAACGATGAACGGTGAACGAAGAAGATAGAAACAAAATATTAGGTATACTTGTTTTGACGTCGTATAATATGTTATAACAAGTATAACATTCTATACTTAATTGTTTATACATTGAACATTTATTATTAAGTTCTAGCGAGCACTATCTTAGTTATCCTATACTTATTTTAAAAATAAATTAAGTTATTAATTTCTCAATGTTGGTACTGTCCGAATACGTTTTGGGCGAACTTGCCAAAATATTGTACCGGTGGGAAGGTTGGTAGAGCAACCTGACCGGAATAGCCAACATCCTGAGCTTGGTTGTAAAGAGGCTGTTGGGTTGCCTTCACTTGTACGGGTTGAGCCAATTGCTTGAAGTACTGCTGCTTTGCGTTCTTTTGTTTAATGGTAGCTAACGGTTGCAATTGAACCTGGGGCTTAGGGACGTATTGTTGGAACTGTGGTTGTTCGAATTGCTGAATTTGGTACTGAGGTTGACTGTATTCCGGTTGCACGTATTGCTGTACTAACGGCTGTTGGTATTGTTGGTACTGAGGTTCTTGGTACTGTTGCAGTTGTTGTTGAATAACTTCAGGTTGTTGTTGTATAAATTTAGGTTGTTGATGAATAATTTGAGGCTGTTGTTGAATTACTTGACGTTGTTGTTGGATAATTTGAGGTTGTGGTTGAGTGTACTGGGGTTGCTGAACTGCCTGGGATTGATATTCTTGAGGTTGAGGCTGAATTTGATGGTGGAGTTGGTATTTCACGAGCTGTAACGGTTGCTGGTATTGCGTTTGTTGCTGATTGCTGGCTTGCTGTTGCTCTATTTGGTTTTGTGCGAACGATGCGTAGCTTATCGCACCTTGTTGTTGGGGTGTGTAAGCCTTGAAATAAAAATTAATAATTTTAATAGGTTGAAATATAAATATAAGACTTTCTTATAATTGTTAATATTTCACGACCAATGACTTATGGTTGAACAATGGAGCTTTATAAAGGTGGTGGTGGTGACTAGATGGCGCTGTGTAGAAGTGTCCTGAAATATTTATTTAGGACACTTCTACACAGCGCAATCTAGTTCCACACTAAGCAGAGCTTGTGTTATGGCAACTAGATAACGGATTAATTACTTTTCTATACATACATACTTTTCTTTGTTTAATACATACATATAATTTATAGCAACACCCAGACCCCAGAAAAATACAAATTTAAATTACAATTTTTTTTTGTGTAGGGATCGAACCCACGATTCTTCGCACATAGAGCAGTTCTGCTACTACTGCGCCAAGCGTTCGTCAAACAAAAACCATTGCAGTTATAATATTAGTTCAGTTTCATCATTCACAGTACAAATACCTGCTGATTTTGAACTACAGGTTCAGACTTCTGAACTTGATATATAGGTTGCCTATATTGCTCCTGGTAACCGAGCTGGTTGTCCTGGTATTGAGCCGGGTAGTAATTCCGTGGTATAGATTGTGGAGTGTGTTCGCTGTACGCGAGATGGGAAGGCACGGGTTGCGAGACTTCGTAAGTTGGGAACTGGAACAATTATATAAGTTCATTAGTGTCGTATGTGGAACGAAATTTACAACAGAAGCTGTGGTGACATTTATTAATTATAAATAAGATAATTATTAGAAATATAGATCAGTTATTTTCGTGTGGAATAAATAATAATAAATAATAAATATTTTCAGGACACTTATACACAGCGCCATCTAGTTCCAAGCTAAGCAGAAGCTTGTGTTATAGCAACTAGATAACGATATAAATTACATATACATACTTTTCTTTTGTATATACATACATACAATACATAGCAACACCCAGATAACAGAAAAATAAAATGTAAATTATAAATATATTTTTCCGGTGTGGGGATCGAACCCACGACCCTTCGCGCAGAAAGCAGTTGTGCTACCACTGCGCCAAGTGGTCGTCAAGTCAGAAGTCTTGTATCGGTGGTAAATGACTGTTTTGTAATACGACAACGATTCAAGTGTTGCTTTATTATGTAGCCTAGGTGAATATATTAAAGTTTTTTATATAAAATAAAAAAAAAGTGATTCCCTAACTAAAACTGGTTATTAGGGCATGACTACACTTTTGAGTAATTTACGGCTTTCTGTATTAATAAACAATAAAATTTTATTTCAGATCTTACTTTGGAATATGTCTTATACATCCGAATAACAACATACCAACTAGAATCAAGGACAAAGATAACGACAATCGGGTTTATTATAAATCCACTTACTCGGGGCTGATAGACGGACACGGGGGAGTACAGTTGATTGGCAATAGCTGCTTGGAACGGTGGGCCTTGAGACAACACGTCTGATATCTTCGCGAACTGCGGTACGGGCGTGGCGTAGATTTGCTAAAACAGATAAAACAATATACGGTTACATTAGTTGCTATACCTTTGAACCGAAAACCAATCTATACTAATATATAAAGCTGAAGAGTTTGTTTTGAACGCGCTAATCTCAGGAACTACTTCGAATTGAAAAATTCTTTTTTATTCAATAGACAATTTATCGAAGGCTTTAGGCTACATAACATCACGCTGCGACTAAAAGGAGAAAAGGAGCGAAGAAATAATGGAAAAGGAAATTAACGGGGACGAAGTCGCGAGCAACAGCTAGTGTAGTATATAGCTTTTAAAATCGTGAAAAAATAAGAATGGTATTTAATGCGAGTGCAAGTCATGAATGGCTATTTGGCCTTTTATCTTAGCTATAGGTATCTTGTTTTTATTAGCGACCAGCCCCGGCTTTGCACGTATATATAAAGCACTTATTATACAAATCAATTTATCTATTAAAAAAAACATAAAAATTGGTTCCGTAGATTTAAAGATTTAAGGATACATAGGCACAAACAGGAGAAAGTGACCTTGTTTTATACTATATTCAATCAGGTGGTTATATAAATGGTTATGATTATATAAAAACAATTAACATAAGGCGCAGATGAAAGTAAGCTTATTATATTTATATTAAAAAACGATCCGATATTGTAATGTCATTAATTATCTTTAGTCTTTACCAAAAGCAGCACGATCAAAGTTTTTCACCGTAAAAGCTTATGAATTTATCGCAAATTTCAAGAAGCATTTCCCCCTAGGTTTGCTATCTCATAATTGTGACACTAATCGGCTTATCGGGGACTGGAAGGGGTGTAAAAGGATTGGGGGTGGGATTACGGGTCGAGGGAGACATTGGCTTACTTGTTTTGTTGTTTAAAAATGGGTAGATTAACAATTACGGTATAGATGTAATCGTTGTATGCAGAATGTTACCAGATATTGGACTTTAACGTTTTTACGTTACAAGCTTTAACGTTGATTTTTTTTATATAATAAACAAGCAAGCCCATGAGCACTCGCGTTGTCACGAGTGTGTTGCCGGCCTTTTAAGGAAAAGTACGCTCTTTTTTTGAAAGTCCCCAAGTCGTATTTGTTCGGGAACACTGCCTGAGGATGCTGAGTCCACAAGACGTTGATCTTATATTATTGTACATATAGTAGTCAGATACCAGATTAGAATGACGGTGAAGTGAAAACAGGATTAGAAGAAATTGACTTAAAGTCATTACTCCTCTTTGGCAGTTTTCCTTAGGAGGTCTATTCTTTCCATATTCCTTTATTCCTGTTTTCAAGGTCATCCATCGTAAGGCTGTTAGATTTTCCTACGAATAAGGTGGTTGTTTATCATCGGGCTTCTCTTACTCAATTAGATAGAAAAGCAGACAGCGGATTTTTTTATACTGTGTAGAATGTGAGAATATGTGTGAGAGAGAGGTCTCACATAACTCTTATCTCTCTCACAAATGATAATTATAGTTCGGTACGGTTTTGATCTAGTACCTAAACTGATTTTGAAAACTCTTATTGACATTATTAGTAAATTTTATAAGCCATATAAGAATGCAGCAAGCAAATTCAGAGAACACAGCTATTTACCAACTTGGTAAAGCTACAATAGTTGTTCAGATCTTGCCATTCATATCGCCTGAACTGTTTTAGTGTTGGGGAAACTTCGAAACCGACTAATAAATTATTGGCTAGCCACCGAAGCCAGGCGAGCGTAAAACTGAGATGTTTCACTGCAATGTGTTTACCCATAGTTTCGTCAAGAGGTTGATAGTTGCTACCCAAAGAGCTATTTATAAACTTATAATTGGCAGCTTGAAGTGAACGAGACATGCGCTGTCTAGAGTTATTACTCTCTATTATTAATTGGTTAAGGTGCTGGAACAATAGATTACCCCCAACGACCTTTGAGCTTGTCTGGTGTTTAACTCCAGAAAGGATGAACCGTATTTAGTATTATTTGATGAGAAGGTATACAAGGAGTAAGTGTTGTCATTAATGTTTAGTGACTACCAATCCAAGATGGCAACCTTTACTATTTGGTCATATCTTAAATTGCCAGAAAGATGTAAGAAAAGTAATCCTATTATTACATTTACGATATTATACATTATGTGAAGGAGGTATGTACAATAATTTAAATTATATTAACAAGTACACGAACCCGTAAACAAAGGCGTAATGACCTCCTAAGTCTGGATACAAGGCTGAAAGATATATATTTGTTAATTTAATTAAAACATTTAGCCGTTAGCGAGGACTCGAGGAGGCAATATATCATTGTTAATAACACGCCACGAATCTCTTAAGTTCTCATTCAAATTAAACACGTGACAGCCTGAGTGGGATTTGTTGAGCGACCCGTCGAGCGATTTGCTGCTCAACCCGTCGAGAGATTAGTTGGCTGATTTATGTTTGGCTGATTTTAAACACATTTCCTTTCTCCGAAGTTTTATCCGCGTACCAGGCTCCGTTTATTTCGATATTTTTACCTATGACATTTACAAATCAAGATTTCATATTATATCTTAACTAACTCATATAATATTATTGACAGTAATAAAAGTTACCAAAAACATTGGACATACAAAAAAAAACAATTAATCGTACTCTTTTCAAACATAAATACGTGTCAATAAATTCAAAGAAGACATTACACACACTCTCTTAATAATATAATTAATTAATTAAAGCTTCGAATGACGTAAATAAAAGATCTGAATTCTCGGTAAGTACCGCGACTGGTCGAACACAACTTGATTACATATAAAGTGGTCCAAAAAACTCGTACAATTTCATTATGTAACCCAGTAAAAGTACCTTCTTGAAAGTACTGAGAATTAACACATGTTTAAACATGTTGTTTGTTATATGTTATATAAGTATTCTTATGAGGTCTCCTTTCTAAGATTATATCTCATAAAATATTCTATTTATAATAATATTACATTCTGTAATATCTCGCCTGTCAAAAGGAATCTTGAACCATAGATTTTTTTTTTAATTTATTTCTTAACCATGGATACAAAGTCCTTCAGTCGCAATCTTATAATTTTTTTCTTTCCTATCTTCCGTTTCTTTCTGCCTTTCGTTAAGTGATAGTGAATTTTCCAAAAAGCCTCGAATCTTGGTATAATCGGAACGGCGCTAATATGCACTCTCGAATGAATTTCTCATTTCCTGGACACTTATTAGCTAATTTACTGCATGATTTACTATAACAATCAAACATTTAATCACTTTATGCACCAAAAAACGAATATTCAATCGAGATTACAAATAGACTCCTGCCAAAACTCTTGACCCACAGATAAACAAAGTCATTGTCGTCTTGAAATAACGCCATTATTTTTAAAGCATGAATAATTAAAAGGGTTACAACATATTAATAATAATTAATTGAAGTACCCATTAAAACTTATAAAATCATCCTTATTTTACATATCTGTAATTATTGAGCTCTGGCAACACTTTTTAAATAAATGCATTAACATTTATTTTAAAAATGACTGTGAATTGTTCATTTTCACAAAAGTTTTATTAATATTCGGTTCAGAAGTATATTATTTCAGCGCTTCGTAGTTTATTAACACTAACGACACAAATTGAAGCGAAATGGCGCGAATTCGCCGCCATTGTTGTGGAATTTTGGCGCGTTTATTAATTACGTGTCTCTGCTTTTTTTCGAAGTTAAATTGTGATTGGCGAACGAATTAATTATCTGTGATTGTGATTGTGTGTACGGAATGTCTGTACAGTTCATTAAAAATATTTATTGGGTTTAGATTAATGGAAAAATATATAATATATGAAATTTCCTCGCGAAGCGGACATTTAAATAGGAATGAGGTTATTAAATATGTTCGTATTGAGCAAATATTTGTATTACCTCAGATATTTAGAACATGTTTAAATAATATTTTGCTTATAGAAGTTTAGCTTCTGTTAATAACTGATCGGTGGGTGGGTCTTTGTTTTTTTTTAAGTTAACAGGTTTGACTACAAAAAACTTAAGTTAAAAATAATGCTTAAACAATCGAGAGTTATTTAAGTCAAACTCAGTTTCCGTAATACCGGATAATTATCGGCCGTATTAGGAAACGAGTCAATGGGAAATCATACATTGTCTCCGATAATGGCGTGGGATATCATATAAAAACACAATGACTGTCAAACGAAAAACGTTAAATAATTGACTACAGGTACGGATAAAGCTTTATATAGTTAGGTTAAATATATTTATTGACAGTTCTTTTATGAACATTATATTTAATACAAGCGACCAATGATATTATATAATATAGATATGTTATACCCAAACATATCAACCGAAAAAAGTGTTCCGCACAGCAGCGGCAACACATACATACAAGTCAAAACGATAGAAAAGAGATAAATAATACAAACGACAAGAAAAAAGAGATAGTTAGTTAATGCGTTAAGCAACCAATCACTTGAAGGCAAGACGTCCTAATTAGGATGTTTTTGGGTCTTCAAAATTTTGTGCTTATAACATATCTATTTAACAGAATATCAGGACTAGCGACCCGGTTCGGATTCGCTCGCATATATTATACAAATAAATCTTCCTCTTGTATCACTATTATTAATTATATAAATAAGATTCTATATAGACTTGCTTAAATACATATAGACAGTATTTTTATAGATGGTCGAAATTTCAGATTATAAAACCACTTTTCCAATAATCATATAAAATGTATGATATACTTTGGAAAATTTTATGATAATAATAATTTTGTAGTCACAGAACGCACAGTGAGTGAGTCCGATTCGCATTAAACTAGAATAGTATTATTTTTATTTGGAGTAATATTTGTTAAAAATGAGCTTATGAACCCAGAGTCTCCCGAACTAGTAGTAAACTGTATTTTGGAAGGCAGTGGCATCTCCTATTACATAAAGATCCAGTATCATACTAAAATTTAAAAAATAAAAAAACTATGAAAGAAAAATTTTGATAGTTGATTTAGTCCAAGCCTTTCTAGTGTTTCTTATATGGGTATATGAAACGTAACAGTAATTTTATAATATGTCTAGTTAAATCGTGAGCCGGACCTTTCACATATGCAACCGGCTAGATGCCATATTAAGATATGATAAATATGTATGTCGTATGTAAAGCTTGCGTAAACCCGACTAGTCATAGGTAAGCGATTTTATAACCTGTACTTGGATAGAGTTATTGAATACTAGCTGTGCCCCGCGATTTTGCTCTTACATGGTATTACTTATTTGTTTATTTACTTAAACAGGGGAAGCCAACGTGGCGTACATTAATTATAGAGTAAAATAAAAGACAAGATTAACAAATTAATTAATGCCGCCACAATTATCTACAATATACAATTAATTAAGATATAATTTAAAACAATATGATATAGTTGTAGGTTATAATTATATTATAACCTTAGCCTGTTAGCTGCGTATATAGGCTTAGCCGCGTTTTCAGTTCTGATATAAGCACCGGTATAAAAAGGTATGTAACATTCCTCTGAACGGAAGCTATTAGTCGAACACTGATCGGCCGATGTGTCCTAATGCTTCGATGTCAGGTTGTATCCTAAGTCTTTATTTAGAAACATAAGCGTGATTCATATCTTTCCTCATTAGAATCAGTCCCCTGGTTTTAATGTATCTGTATGTTAAACAGGTTAAAGCATTCAGTTTTTGTGCGATGGATTAACACCATATAGATATACCTACAAACTATAGGCTTTAACCATGATTATATTATCAAATTTACATTTCAAAGAAAATACTCCCAAAATTCTGCCGTAATCGTGTTTTATATTGAAATTTTTAAAGTGCCGTGACAAATACGATTTTTCTGTCTATCCGGGATACATTGAGGGACGCACAATTTAATTTGCGAGACTGATCCAATTTGTTTGAGATTATCAGATTGTCTAGGTTTGCTCCGAATTTCAGTTTACTCTTGTATATAAATAAAGATATAATAAAGGAATAGGAATTCGCTAAAATATATCTTAAGCAGGTAATTTATTAAGTCTTAAGTAAGTAATCAATTATTGAATTGATATTCAACTATTATATTGATTTAATTCTTAATTGATTTTTTTTACATCTAAATGTCAATTGACGGTATTTTTTTAAATAAGTATTTTATATCGAAGGGCAAAATCAATAAAAGCATAAAAATACCTATTTTACCGAATATTTATTTTGAGAATTAAAGCCATAGCTTACAATGTTTTTGTGTAATATCAAATATGCGACTTATTATGCAACAATAAGCTCTTTATTAATAGTGTCTATGGACTGAAGTAATTAAAATAATATAAAGCCTTTAAAATTATATTTAATTCTAATAAATAATCTTGGTAGTGACATATTGTTTCAACGAAATGAACGTTGTAGCATAATGGTTTGTTTACACCTAATTTTAATCTTATGTAATGTATAGGTCGCGTCATTTATGTTTA
Organism: Eurema hecabe; assembly: GCA_026213755.1. Taxonomy (NCBI): domain Eukaryota; kingdom Metazoa; phylum Arthropoda; class Insecta; order Lepidoptera; family Pieridae; genus Terias; species Terias hecabe. The sequence continues at coordinate 227,061 of JADANM010005719.1, forward strand.
GCGCTGGACGAGAATAGCTGCGGTAGAATCGCGCTCGAAATTGACGTATTGGTGCGAGAAAGACAACACGACTTGGACAACCAATCAATGATCGCGCACCCGACGATCACGCGCCCCGCGCGCCGTTACCTCGATACCTTATTTTTGACTTCTGCGCAGGTTTCGTTCAGCGCTAAAGATTCGTGACGCGACCTATACTTTTAGTTAAATTTAAATATTCTTACCTGAGATGGTGATTTCTCTTGCAGTGTGACCTTTTCAGTTCCTTGTGCGTATTCGACGCCGGGCGAGACGGACGGGGATACTGAAACAAATTATAAATTAATTAAATTGATCAATAATATTTTCAAGATCTATACATATGTCAAAATAAAAAGTTTGCCTTTAACATACTAACAATACCTGTATATTTAAAAAAAATACGACAAATTCTATTGTAATATGTACTCGTACAAAACAACCAAACATACCAAACGAAGAAACAAGAAAAAATTAACCATCAACGTAATAACTGGTAAATAATATTTCTAAGGCTAATATCACTACATTATTAGCCTATGTCACTAATGCTATTATTACGATTTTTTTGACTCAAGTCATCGTTTATAATCTGGTCACTAGTTTAGGCTCTACAATGGACATACAAACAAACAAACGTATACACACACATATACTGTCAAAGTCATTACCCTTCTTTTTGGCTTTGCTTTGTTGGTTAAAGTGATCTTAATAATACCTAATGTATCAACACTAAGTAAGCTGTAGCTGGATCTATCTAGTATAAAGAAATAAGATATTGATTGTTACCTGTAGGCAAGAGTGGCGCTCTCTTCTCGATACCGTTGACTTCTTCTCTTTTCTCATGTCTGTCATACTCTGTCTTCTGTTTGCTTCTGCTTTGTTTGGCCGCGTGGCTCGCTGCCACGAGAACAAGTAGGATTATCTAGAATTGTAATCATTAAATTATATTTTATAAAATATGTTTCGGAATTAATAATAATAATTTTGTCTGCATAGGTCTTGTTCGATGTTTCAAATGAATTATTTTCGTAACATAACAATTTCAACGGTATATTAATATTTTTCACTATATCCCATTTTAAAATACAGAAGTCCTTTTTTATACTCAATAATGTTAAAAATTTCTCCTGCTTTCCACCGAACGTGGTCACATGTACATCCATCCCGTAATTTAACGATTATTTAGATGTTTAAAAATATCACTAGGATTAATATAAGCACTAATAAGCTCACTAACCGTCGTCTTCATCATTATAAGCACTTTCTACTGAGCCGCCGCCTCGCCTCGCCCGTATATATAACATTTTGCCCCTAGGAGTGGTGAACCAGTTACTCACTGACTGATATTATAACACTTGAATTAATTTTTAACTAGCGACCAGCGCGGGTTTTCATATATTATGCATGTATTTTACATATAAATCTTCATTTAAAGATCTAAGTATATATAAGGACAGATAGTCAAGCGACTTTGTTTTATACTATGTAATGTAAAACACCCAATGTCATAGGTAAAATTGTTAGGGCATTATGGCAAAAAAAACACCTTGAAAAAAAAAGAGTTGTACTTTATATACTAAGAGTATCATGTTCCTAGCAATTTTGATAACTCTCGCGCTAAATATTTAAAAGTTCTCCCACATGAAGGTATTTACTATATACGCAATTCCACGAAATACAGAAAAAAATAATCACAAAATCGGGCTACCCTACACGCGTAATCTCAGGTCATTGGCGCTTTGATGTCGAATTGACGCAATTTTGCTAAAAGCTCTGCTGTTCCATCCAAATATTTACTTCTAACCTGAAATATTTTGCCTATGACAAACTGAATGATAGATTGTTTATTTTATGACAATAATATACTACTATTTTAAATAATTTATCATATTAAATAATAAAATTAATTGATGTCTGTTTGTTTGAAATGTAAAGCGGTTTTTGTCTTTTAGTAAACATTATAATTTTTTAAATAGTGAATTGTGTAAAGAATGCCTTAGCTTGGGCGGGTTTTGACTTGGGCGGATTTGGGCTTAGGCGGTATTAGGCTTTATGGGCTTGGGCGGTATTGGGCTTGGGTGGGGTTGGGTGGTTGAGCTGAGCCTTGATTATCAGTTTTATTAGATCAAGATGGCGTTTGTTACACTACACTAAATAGACATAATATGTCATCGTTGGTCTTATAATAATTTTTGTAACAATTCAAATAAAGTAACGTTTTCTCCTCAGAGATGTATTTGCGTTTCGTTCGGCAAGAGGGCGCATCTGATCGCCATTTTTATCTAAGAAAATACTTTACTTTTCACTCATGAGCACTTAGCATTAGTGTCGAGGAGCTCGCTTACGATGTGGAAAACCTCCTTTTTTAATTTAATTATATTATGTTTAATCAAACTATTTTTTTAAGTGGCGAGGGGAATCTCAAAATAACGTTGTCTTGATGGTAAGCAACTGCCTTATTTACCCGGTATCACATAAAACCCTCACTCTTATTATCACTCATTTATCGCGACGATTAAGTTAGTAAAGGTAGTCGTTATAATGATAACATATCGCGTTTTATATCCGTTAAAACATATTACATAATGTTCACTTTTACTTTCTATACAATTTTGCAAATGCGTTTAGAAGGTTTTAGAAGTGATTATAGAATTTAATATTAGCGAACTAGATTGTAAATTATGTTCTTAATTATGTAATAGGTGAATGTAGTAAAAATAGTAATGTTAAGCTTAGTGTTTCAAGAAGATTAGAGATTAGATTTATGTGTATAGTACAGCGGGGATCAGCTAGTAATAATAATATATAGTACCTACGCTTTTTTTCCCTTTCGCGCATAATACATTTTCTCGATCAAGACGCGTTTTTGGTAGGCTCCTGTATAACTCGCATCACGAATCTTTAGCGCTGAACGAAACCTGCGCAGAAGTAAAAAATAAGGTATCGAGTAAACGGCGCGGCGCGCGGGGCGCTTGATTGTCGGGTGCGCGAGCGTTGATTGGTTCCCCAGTCGTGTTGTCTTTCTCGCACCAATACGTCAATTACGAGCGCGATTCTACCGATACGCAGCTATTCGCGTCCAGAGCTTAACATAAATGACGCGTAATATACTTATCTTTTAGAGCTAGAGCGCCCCATGGTTTTTCTCGCATGGTAAACGCCCTTGGTCTTTTTTAATTGGACTAAATTGATATAAATATTGCACCACACCGCTCTCTAGTCCCACGTTAAGCAGAGCTTGTGTTATGGCAACAAGATTATATTGGTAAATTACATATACATCGTTTTCTTTTGTTAACATATATAATTACAGATCACATGAACATATGAAACACCCAGATTGAAGAAATATATACAAGCTAATTATAAGTGTACTTTTATTATACAATATATTTGCCCTTAGCGTAATAAGGTTCCATTACCATCAAGCAGTCGTCGAAATAAGACACGGAAAATATCTGCTCTCAAATGACAAATTCTCATCAAAATTGGTTCACCACGTCAAATCTTTAAGCCATCGAAGTTGTACGACAAGTTGTATAAATGTCATTGTCGCAAAAACAATGTTCTCACACACGTTTGTGCGTTGGTTTAATCGACCTCAATACCGCGCCGAACATGTGGGCACTCGACTTAACTATAACGAAATATTTCTATTGTATGACGTACAGTTGACGACAAAAGTTAAAGCGTTCACAAAACGACTCATATTAATAACAAATTTAAGAACGATTTTAAGTACTTATATTATGTTTCTTTTGTTCCGCTGTTACGACATTTATTATAAAACATTTTAGTGTTCCGAAATTTTCTATGTAATTTTCCTCACGTTAGTAAAATTTTGAAGTTGTTTGTCTAACCGTCTTTATTATCATATATATTTATTTATCTACGTTTTATTTTATTATGTTTATTGTAAAAGAAAATTCTTAGCACTTTTTTTTTCAATATCTTTTTGTTATTAACGCATTAAACCATTATTTATTTATTATAATAATAATTTTATTCCATCCAAGTCTTAAAAAATTTGTCCATATTAACTGAGATGTATATGTATGTTATAAGTCTATGTTATATGTATATTATAAGTACTTAGCAAGATTTAATGAAATAATAATTTCATAATATAAAACATATTTAAGGCAAGATAATTGACGTGTTCTACATAGCATGCAATTATATGCAATTATTTTTCAACATAGTAATCATATATTTAACATGGTGCATAGTATAAAATTGTCATAACAGTTTAAAGAGAATGTCGTATAATAAATGTTACTCCATGAAGAAAAAAATTGGCCCAATGCATGTCTTAATCAGTAAATACGATTTTATAAATAGTGTCAAATCTGTTAAAAATGAAATAATGTCATCCTTACTTATATTATAAATGCGTAAGTAACTCTGTCTGTCTGTTTGTCTGTCTGTCTTTCCATCACGCTAAAACTACACAACCGGTTAGAACGAAATTTGGTACAAAGATAAATTTGGGAAGGACAAAGCCTACTTATTTTTTTAAATCAACCCCCAAAAGGTTGCGCGAGTGGTCGAAACTTTTTATAATTTTATGCTTTCACGGCCAAACCGCTGAACCGATTGTAATGAAATTTCGTACGCAGATGGTCTAGAGCCTGAGAAAAAACATAGGCTACTTTTTAACTTCCGCGCGGAGTCGCGGGCAACAGCTAGTTAAATATACGTTTATGAATATTGAAACCGATAACATAGTATAAGTATCTATATATCTAATAATAATATTGAAAATGAAAATGAAAATGAAAATGTTGGGAATAAAAGGCCAGGTTTATTTATTTTTTAGTTCCACTTAGTCATTTTTATCCTATTACGCCTTTATCTACAACAATAATAGTTTTAAATTAGCAAGCAATCCTCTTTAACCCTTCATTAATAGTTGTTAAAAATCAATCATGGTGAAAACTATTTCAATATTAGTTAATTAGTCGAACCTCCTTGGTTTAATACAATGTTTAAATTCAAACTTAAAAAGAATTGTGTGGAATTTGTCAGTTGCTGTAAAAACGTCAGCATTGTGAAAAATAATCAGATATTGAATAACTATTAATCAAGAATACACGCCGTGAATATGTTACTCTGAAGATTTACTTATTAAGATCCTAAGAAAGAGCCACCATGAAAAAAACAATCACTACCTCGGCATCACTAAAACTGCAAAGATGACACCTTCTGCGACATATATAATATGTGTATTTAGAAATAGTTTAGTTAGTCTGTGCTAAAGCCTCATCACAAATTAGATCAACTTTCTCCGTCATACGGGCCATGTTATGTCACAGTTGGCGAGCCCGTCCGGTTTCCTTTGAACTTTAATTAATTACATGAATCATGAGCAAACAGGTGATATAAGAAACAGCCAAGTGCGAGTATATTCGATTAATCTATATCTATATAATTCGAAGGTGACTGACTGACATAGTGATCTAGCAACGCACAGGCCAAACCACTGGACGGATCGGGCTGAAATTTGCAGTGCAGGTAGATGTTATGACGTAGACATCCGCTAAGAAAGGATTTTGATCAATTCTACCCTCAAGGGAATAAAATAGGGAATGAAAGTTTGTATGAAAATCCACGCGGGCGGAGTCGCGGGCAACAGCTAGTGTTATTATAAATATTCTATTTCTGTGTAATGTTATTATAAATGCAAAAGCAATTCTACATTCAGTATTATTATACATTTCTATCATTATAATTAGATTAACAATTTGTAGAGCTTAATAAAGTTTTACGCCTAAACTACTGGACGGATTTTTATGGAATTCGGTAGGAATGTAGTCAAGTGTTTTTAAAGCGATGAAAAGTATTATAATGGTGGGAATAGGGGTTGAAAGTTTTTATCAAAATTTGACTTCCCTAGTTTTACCGTCCGTACTACGTTTCTTTATTCTGTTAAGTAATTTCATCGTGATAGCATGACAGACGGACAGAATTACTATAATATTCAAAATATAAAATCTGTATACATTAGTCGTAATTACAACATAGAACGACATCTCTGATCACTTATCTATTTTAAGCTACATTGAATTTAACATTAAGTTATTTATAAGTCTAATAACTTTATTAAGTTACAAGATTACACGTGTACATCAATATTGATTTATCTTACCTTTAACTTGTCATCAGACGAAGTATTTTTTTTATAATATGAAGAAGGGAGACGAGCTGGACGCACTACTGATGGTAAGAGTAACGCCAGCGTCACTATAGCCAATTTTGATGATGTGCCATCACCTTATGGTTGTAGAAGGCTTCAAGCTCTAATGTGTAACCGGCCTTTCTTATTAGTAAAAGGTCATGATACTACCAATTTGATAAAACGTGTACAAGATCACGATATACGAAAAGAGATTAGAATCAAATGATCTGATTATTTGTTGTTTAACATTTCGTAATGACTCCTGTGCTAAGTTGGAATTTGATTAATTGATACTGATAGCGACATATTAATGACTAGCTGTTGCCCGCGATTCCGTCCGCGTGGAATTTCATTAAAGCTTTAACCCCCCCCCTCTTCCCTCCCTTATAATCCTTTTTTCCTAGATTTTTTCATACAAATTTTTCTTCACGCTAACTCCCGTTAAGTTTTAGTTAACGAACCTTTAAGTTTACTAAAATGCCTGTATGCCAAATTTCAAGCGTCTAACTTAGGCGGTTTAGATTTTTTATACAAAAGGTTTTTCCCGCTAGTTCCCGTTACCGCGGGAATTTCGAGAATTCCTTTCTTAGCGGATACCTAGGTCATAACATCTACATGCACTGCAAATTACAGCCCGATCCATCCAGTGGTTTGGGCTGTGCGTTGATAGATCACTATGTCAGTCAGTCACCTTTGAATTATATAGATATAGATTACTTAGTATAAAACAAAGTCGTTTTCTTCTATTTGTCCCTATATATGCTTAAATCTTTAAAACTATACAACCGATTTTCATGGGGTTTTTTAATAGATAATTACTATTAATTATTATAATTACTATTTATGATGAAAGGTTATATGTGTAATACATGCATAATATATGCGATCGAAGCCGGGGCTGGTAGCTAGTAATAATATATAATAGAAGTATTATTGTTGTTATATCGCAGGGAACTAAGGGAGGTTTAGATATCCTGCATTACTTCAAAATTTTTTACTTATTACGTGACGCTGATTAAATAAATTAATTTTCCAAAAAACCGTTGCTGAAAACAAGGCGTGAACAATAAAAATTCACCAAGCAGTTTATTAACAAACGTAATTAAAAACGCTAAAAAGCGACAGTTAGGACGCCATTACAAGTTTTCTCTTTAAGGGTTAACGCTTTTACTGTACGAGTATGTCAAAACGTTTCATTTCATTAAATTTTAGCCAACAGCTCGTAAAAATAAAATTTTAACATGGCATCACCGCCGGGAGCGTAGATAATAAAACAGCCAAGTTTTTAGACGTTGCCAGCTAATTCCATATAATTGCAGCGTGTTATTCGGAGGTGTGTAGATGTAACAGTCATTTTGGGTTTAGGGTTGCCACTTCATCATTTGACTTTATTAAATGTATAATTTGTATATACAGTAAAAATATTATTATTTTTGTCGCAAAATTTAGTTAGGTAAAATCTATAAATTTTGATTAAATAACTAACTATATATAAATAAATAAATAATAAGATTAAATAATTCTCTATTAGGAAACAATATAAAAAAGAGCATGGTTTCGCATCTTATTTCGAAACGATTAAATAAAAAATAAAAGCATTAAATGTTTTATTTATTTCGTACATATTGGCCAATTAGGTACTTCACGAAAGTATTTAATTCGAAGTTTGACGTCGCATTATTAAATGATGAGATATTAAAATATCGAGAGGTCGACAACACACTTGCGACAAACACGAGTACCCTATGGGTACGCGGCGGCTCATTTGCCCCCTTTTGTATAAAAACAATACTTCATACTACATAAATCTAAAACTACTTTCATTTAGTCGGTTCGACTAAAAATTCCCAATATACATGTAATATACATGTATATAAATAAAGCTATAAATAAATAAAAATGCATGGTGGCAGCCCTAGTAAGCCAGGATAGACTTTATCGGTCATAAAATTATAACACAGGCAAGTCTCTACGTTTATTATGTGACGGGCTTATTTGTCTCTAAATTAATACAATTTGGAACCAAGTATTCCTTGTAGATGTTTAGGAAATTATGAATGACTAGCTGTTGCTCGCGACTTCGTCCCCGTCGGATCTATTTCTATTATTATGTTATAGTGAGTCAATCTTAGCAGATAGATATATACTGTCGCGGACTTTTTTTAGATCATTTAAAGAGGAATAATTCTTTCATACATATTATTTTTGTATCTTGAACCGTTTTCTCAGCGCACGCAAAGGAAGGCCTCCAAGATGAATAATTTCCCCCGTTTTTTCCATATTTTCCTTTATATCTTCGCTCCTATTAGTCGCAGCGTGATGTTATGTAGCCTTCCTCGATAAATGGTCAATTCAATAAAAAAAGAATTTTTCAATTCGAACCACTAGATCCTGAGATTAGCGCGTTCAAACAAACAAACTCTTCAGCTTTATATATTAGTATATTTAATTCGTTTTGCTACAATTATGTATTGTGGAAGCATATTAGGCCTTTGACTATCCTCTAACGGCGGTTCCCAATATGCAATCTCAATCCGTTTTCAGCTATCTACGGTTGAGTTTTCGATCTAAATATGAGAAAAAGCGTTTCAATATACAAACCATAGATGGGATAAGCAATCCGAAAACGCAAACTATCCGTCAGAGGGCACCGATCTGGATTCAAGTGTTTTTGGATCGCCCTCTGTAGGGAAAAGTCAGTAGTTGGGTTTCAATAACCAATCTTTTGACTTTGACAAATCTATTTACGGCTATCTGCAATCTATATTTACGATCCTAGAAGTTTGGGCGATTGCAAGCAATCTTTCGGAATATTTATTGTTTAAAAAATATTTATTTAGCTTATTAATTACTAAAATAATTAAAATGGTACATATTGGCCTAAATTTCCTAAAGCCTTAGCCTTCCTCGATAAATGGTCAATTCAATAAAAAAAGAATTTTTCAATTCGAACCACTAGATCCTGAGATTAGCGCGTTCAAACAAACAAACTCTTCAGCTTTATATAATAGTATATTTAATTCGTTTTGCTACAATTATGTATTGTGGAAGCATATTAGGCCTTTGACTATCCTATCTTTAGGCAATCTTTGGGACACCCTATTTCATCAAAATCCGTCCAGTAGTTTACGGCTTACGCATAAAAGCATCACGAACAAGCATCAGTTAAGACGCTAAGAATTTTAGTTTAAACCTGTAACTTCATTTTATTCTCTAGGTGCCGAAAACTAATGTTAAACTTCACGCCGCGTACGGATAATTTCAGCGAGTTCCAAAGAAGGCGTATGTTTTCAACTCTTTAAATATTTTATAAAGAAACTGAGCATTTCAACAAATTCCCTCGCGTGGCCTGCATAAGTCATAGCACTTACGGCCCGTCGGATGCCTATAAACTTAAACCGAACACTTTTAGTATGATAAAGAGATTTTCAATAGCAAAATGCGTTTTCTTATTTAGCTCCTAGTTCTTGTCCGCGACTTCGTTTGCGTATATTTAGTTGAATTTTATATTGGAAAAACACCGCCTTTTTACCATGAAAAAAACGGCTGGACCGATTTAGTTGAAATTTCGTATGTAAATAGGCGATATCCTGGATTAACACATAAGATACTTAATATCCCGGCATTGCCGCGGGAACGGGAACTGCGCGGGTAAAACCGAGGGGCACAGCTAGTTCAATCACAAAGTTATTTAAACCTTCTTCCCCAATATAATATGTCTATATAATATGTAAGAATTACTCTAACCAGCTCCATAAGCTCAATAAGGGGTACATTCGACCTATAGACACAGGTTAGCTCGTATTTGGTCGCAGTAGTCAATTTATCGGGCAGTTCGAGATCCAATCTGAAAATGAGGTCAGGTGGGACTAATGGTGATGTATTCGCATTTCGCTAGTCTGATCTACTGAATCGGATATTCCCTTGATATTGCTTTCGTGTAGCTTAAGCTTAAGCTTAGCTAAACATATTTGAACTTCTTAAGTTCGTTTGAGGTCAACAATTTGAGGTGAGTACAATGGTACAGTTTTGAGTTCGCCTTAAGTTTTTATGATTGGATTAAGTGCCACTTATAAATATTTAACCTTTAAAATGAGTTCAGAGCTTTATAATTAATAATGATATTTGTTCATTTACTACTGCTGAATACTACCACTGCTTGCCAAAAAAACTACTGCTTAGAGTATACCACAGCTTGAATATAGCTACTGTTTTATATATTACTACTGCATATAATATATCTACTAGTAACTTAGAAAATTACAACTTCCTAGAAATGTTAATATTAATATTATTACTGTCTAGAAAAAAAACTACTGCATTAAAAAAAGACTGAATTTAATAAAAGAACCACAAACTGAACTCGTATTTAACCAAAAGTGGTTAAATCATCGGTTAGTTCAATATCTCAGTCGGGGCTGACTAATGGAGAGCGATCGTGGTCTAACATTGACTCAACTTGCCGCTTGACCTGATATAAATCATGGATTACCTCAACAGATAACTATACTATAGCTAAAGTATTGGTATTCTTGATTATGTTTAATTTCGTAATCTTTGGTAGACAAAACCAAGTTACCTTAAAACTTGGCTATTCACTTCAGGCCAACGGCTACTTCTATGGTGCAAGTGGGCCTCAAATTAAATACTGCTGACACCTCTGGGTTGGAGAACCCTAGTACCAGTTTACTTAAGGTATTTCAAGAGAGCATAGCAGAACTGTCAATTAACACAAATTTTAAATTTATAAAAACTTAAAGTAATTAAACATTGAACTAACTATATCACTTTTAACAATATTTTTCTGGCTATGATCCTTATTTAAATAAATAAGAATATTTTTAAGTTAAATAAGCGGAACTGCAGGGTAAAACGCTGCATAATTTCGTCTCACAGAAACGTCTTAAAGTAGGAAGAAGCAGATAACTTTGAGAACTTTTAACTACTGAAAGAACACTTGATGTATGTAAATTTTGTTAGTTGCGACATGTTCTTATTATACTTTCGCCTAAAAGGCAAGTTGGCTCTGTTGAGAATTTTTCATTTTACCGTTCCTACTGGGTGAAGTGAAATGGCGCTTGATATGCGCGGAGCGGAGAGCGTTTTTTTATTATATTTAACGAGTAGTGAGGAGTTAACTTGTTATCAGACATGGTAATTATTGAAATCAAAGCGTAGTTATTCACTTTACCGATGCATTTCCCATATTAAATTACAAGTGTAAGAAAATCATCTAGGATTAACACGATAAATCACGATTTGGTTATTACTCTGAAAATGTGAGCTGTCGCTTGATATTTGTCAGCTGTCAAACGTCATGCCGATACCGGGGTGACCTCACTCAAGCTAACTGCTTAACGTTGCCAGCTAATTCTTTATAATTAAAAAAATGAAACCACAATAATTCAGACGCTTCGACATATTTTAATGCTTCGAGAAAAGGATGGTACGGCCGTGCCGCTTTTTTGCTCGACTTGGTGGGGGCACTGCCGTGCCCCCTGATCAAATACAAAACTATTTGAAAGACACCTGCTCGGTTTTGCTTTAAGGTTTGTCTGGTTATGAATAGGTTACTAATGGGACTAGATGGCACCATGTAAACAGCGTCCAGAAGTATTAATTATTTTTATCCTTTACTGTGAATACATTTCTTAACTATTTTATTTAATCTTTTAATTATATTACTAAAACATTCTTAGGAAAGGATTTTTAACTGTATCGAAAAACAGGATACAAAGAAAGAACATTTTTACTGAGATTCTATAACTTGACGTTCATTTCCTGAAGTAGATTGGTATTCCGTCACAACCCTTTCATTTCAATCTAGATCTAATGCCCTTTGGTTTGAAATTAAAATTCTCTCTGTTCATGTGTGGACACACCCTAACATCAAAGATCCCTAGAATAAGTTATCTTTGAAGAAATATTGCGGAATCATTTTAATTAACTTAAACTTATTTGTAACAAGTATAAATATTAAAACTTTAAGCTGGATGAGAACTTTAATATCTTACAGTGATTTAAGACCAAAGAGCTTTTATTAAACAGTAGCTAGCTAATATACCGCGGTTTTATGTGCGTATTGATCAGTATGTTTTATTTTCGATACTTCATTGTGTTTGGACATTCTAACAAACAAAAAAACATAGTTTAAAAGAAGCAAAATTTAATAAAAAAATAAATATTTGCTTTTTTTAAATTTGAGCATACATTTTAGAGTTATTTAAAATTTACTCAGCAAGAAAGTAAGTAAGTTAGCTAAGTTAGTATCTTAGTCTAGCTCTTCCTGTCCCGCCCTAGTGGAGGAGGTGGCCGCACCACAAAGCGGCCGCCGGCGCCTGGCGGGCTTGCGGAAGATTGCTTCGGACGGAACACCGGTGGGTTTTAGTCGGTAGGGCCCTTCTGGCGAGTCCGACATAACCGCCTCCTTCTCCCCCGAGGAGGACGCGGTATCCGTAAGTGGATTTCCCCCCGTCAAAAAAAAAAAAAAAGTATCTTAGTCTGAATTTACCTACGCTTAATATTATAAATCACATACCTACCTTCTTACTTAATTTTGTCCAGCATTTACATAGTAATTAACTTGAACGAATTTAAAAATGTAAACTTCAAACTTAACTCGGAACTTAAATAAAAATTCAACTTATAAAACGCAAAACAGCAAATTAATTTAGCTCGCTAGACGTGAATTTGTTTAAACCGAAAAAATCCTGACAAAACGCTCACGGAAAAGGCTTCGGTGGAAAAATCTAGCGCCTGTCCGAATTAACCGAGCAATGCATTTGAGTTTCGCAACCATTTGTTTTTATCCAACTGCAGCAAAGCTAAAAGGGGTAATTGTTTTAACAGAGTATGTATGTGTTTCATCGTATCAGCTAGACTACTGAAATTAGTTTTAAAATAGAAATAGTAGGAAAAATAAAAATCTTCAGGACGCTCATTTTTATAGCGCCATCTAGTCATAAGCTAAGCAGAGCTTGTGTTTAGTTACTCTCGTCTCTAGAAAGATAGAAATATAAATGCAAATAACATATTATTATCATTAAAATCAGATTTGCTAATTCCGGACATTGACATCAAAGGATTGTTATAGTAAAAACAGTTATGCTTGTTAAGTGGTAAATAATTGTCCACAATTTATCTTATTACATTTTTCAATACCTCATCATTAATCCCATTCTTTTTAACACCGGATTATGTGCCCAATTGCCTGCAATAAATTGCCTAAACCGACGTAACACTTAAATAAGCAAGAACTCAACACTAATCCAATTTGCTCGGTAAATATTTTCTTCAATTCCTCTAAAACTTCCCAAAAATTGCAGCATATTTTTCTAGAGAAACCTAGCGCCTTTTAAAATAAACGAATGACCTTTTTGCTTATTTTTCGTTTAGACGGGCTGTGCTCCGAGGTTTTACAAGCTTTTAGCAATTTATCACAATCGTTACTGATTCTTATAGGGTTAATTATATTCTAATGACGAGCCAGTGAGAAGGTTCCCCTGATAGTTAGCGACCTCCGCCCATAAACAGTCGGAAAACTAATAGCCCCACTAGTCCGAACTTACGCAATGACACCACTAATGGTCCCATTACTTTACCAGTTTCTATGGGAGGATGGTATGAAGAAACTTAATCTTGTCTTCCATTTCAAATTTCCGGAAATATTGTTGCTAACCGAGACCCATTTGTATTCACTCTTATTAATGCGTTTATTTAAAATCGTTATTATCTATCTGACGTCATTTTGCCGACGAAAGAACCCATGATATACTAGATGGATGCTCAGAGCGAATATTTTGAGGGCATTTTGTGAATCGCTAATTTTGCGGTCCGGTGCATTCCGTTATTTATCACCGAGAACCTCAGAGGGTCTAGTCCAAGAATAAGGAGACTATAAAAACTCCTCTATGAAGATTCTTATCTCGTTTATTAAGTTATATTGTTATTTCACACTACGTTGGTTTTAAAATGAATTTGGAAAACTTTTTTATTAAATGATAATGTAACTTATTTCTCTTATTTACTCATTGGTACTGCACTAAGAGACTGTCTTTAGTAGTTTTTGCCTGAAAGAGTACCTATTAATTATAAATCCCATCCAATACATACATCCACACATCTACTCTCAATAATATTGATAATTATTATATATACTTGTAGTGCAACCAACATATTATTGTAGTGTGTAAGTACTGTAAGTAGTGTAAGCGTGCGTGTGTGAAGTAGTAATCAAATACTGAATATATGTTATATTTAATGAGCATAAAGTTAACATCGGAATGGTATAGACGTGTTTATTTGTCACCTCCTCACCCCGCCACCAGGCCACACCACAATATAAAATTGGGTAAAAATTAGAAGCAAAAAGAACTTTTGAGATGGAAACAATTCTTGAAATTATTTCGTTATCATTTTATCAAGGGTAAAATAAATTCAAAATAAAATATTCAATAGCCCAGTGCTTCTGGTATAAGCACTTAATTATTTATTTTAACATCTCTCTGAGGCTGTTAGGGTTTATAAAGTCTGTGTCGACGACCTGTCCCCCGGAGGACACTTCAATAGTCGTTTCATTAATACATTATTTAAAGAAGATTTTAGTTGAATCAATTTGATATTGGTATTTTATAAAAACTGTATGGAAAGTGAGGTAAGTGGTAAACGTAGTAGTTTTGTTTAACGATGCCATCTGCGCGGAGAAACACCATTGGTCTAAAGGTAAACTCGGATGAAATGGTTCTATCATTTCCGACATTATTGCCTTCTTTGCCGAAGAGGACGCGATAGTCCATCAGATTTCATACTGTAGCTCTTATCCCTACCACCCCATATTTTTTTCATTATATCTAATCGTTCCACTGTAAGTGAAGCTACAACATGTAAGTATAGAAATCATGTTCTTAAACTCGATGACACGCAGCCCCGATAATGTTGCTGTTATAGGGAATTTACCCTATAAATATGGAAAATATGAAAAAACCCTATAAAAATTCTTTCTCTCTCTGCAGCCACGATCAATGTTCGTAGACAAAGTTGTCTATTTTGAAATGGCTTCATTTTGCGTTTTTATTTTATGTACCATATATCCTTTATCTATATATATATATATATCGCAGGCGGATTGTATAAACCGCCGCTTTGCAAACGGCCCTATTTTGTAAAACCGCTAGCCGTAATGTAATACAGCGGATTATACAATTCGCCTGCGACATATATATATATATAGAATGGTCGCGTACCACTGCGAGATTTTTATCAGAAGTACTATTGTACTTCTATTTAACCTAAACTATATTATTGTCTCATCACTTACACCACATAACAACAAAATTAACATATTTTGATAGCAATTTCATAACTAGACCAGACCGTCTTTTCACAAATTACTCCACTAATGAATGCCCTTTATTTTTGTCGCGTGAAGATTTATTTATATAAAGATCTTCTTGACATATTTCTTTTGAGAACTTGGTTGTACTTTACTCGTGTTTCATTAAAGATAAAGTGTCTTTGAATATGTCTGTGCAAACGCGACAGATGCTCGGTGACAAAGACAATTCAGTTCAACATTATTAAAAAATAATTATTCTTATAGTGCTGGTTGTGTATGGTTCAATATGGGATATTTTCAAATATCTATTCTTTTGGTTATTTTACTATATAATATAGTTATGAGTTTTTGTGTACATTATTTTCTACGTACACAAGTTTTTAAACATATCAAAATATTATCTTAATAAATCTCGTCACACAAGACAATACATTCAAGACTTAAATAATTTAATGTTAAGAAATTAAGATGAAATAAGATGTTTTGTAATGTTATTTGTATAGTTTTTGTAATCAAATTTAATCTTACTCTACTTTCCATAATTTTATTCCAAACATTTATTTCGTGTTTAAATTCGTGTTCGTGTTAAATAAATTTTAAAACTATTAATTAAAGACTATCTTGATTTTACTATTACAATCGAATGATAATTGCTAACATAGTTTCTAGATGACAATAGACCTAGAGTCCGTTGGTAGTGAATAGCAAATCAACTGGCAGCTCAGTTGGTGTCATCTCGAGGGAAGATGTCGGCTTTACAGAGCATTCGATATTTGCTAGGAGCTCGAGTTTTGTTTACGATTCTATAGACTATTCGGTTTTAAATATTTTATATTAATAAATATATAATATTTATATAATAATGTTTATATTATTCATTTGGAGTAAAGGATGTTTCTCTGAATCATCCTTGATTAAACAAATCATTGGTTCGATGTCGAGAAGTTGTAAAAGCTAAGTCTCCAATAGACATTATCAAACAAAACCATACATACGAGTATTATAAAAATATATCTATTAAATATAATGTAAATTATATTACGCTTGTTGGTGTATTTATTATAAGCCTTATTAAAGACACAATGACTAATTTCATAAACCCTTATGCTCTATGTAACCTATAGGCTCTAGGCTTTTATTTAAATAAATAAATATTTTCAGGACATTTATACACAGCGCCATCTAGTTCCAAGCTAAGCCGAAGCTTGTGTTATGCCAACTATCTCGTCATCTAACGGAATAAATTACATATACATACTTTTCTTTTGTAAATTCATACATACAATACATAGAAACACCCAGACCCCAGAAAAATACAAAAATAAATTATAATTATATTTTTCCGGTGTGGGGATCGAACCCACCATCACGACGAGTGGTAGCACAACTGCTTCGCGCAGAAAGCAGTGTTGCTACCACAGCGACGGTCGTCAAATTTAATTATACGCACATATAATAATTTTCACCAAAGCTTGGCATTTAAAATAAGTCAAAGTAAGTTAAAAAATATCAAAATACCATTTGTTCTGGCTTGGATAAAATGAAACTGTGATTTTTCCACATTTTCTGCTGTAATGCGTTCACTTCACGCTCGACGCCTTTGCGTTTTATATTTAAAGCTCTTGTTGGGTTTTTCTAAGTTTATATAATGTAGCGAGAACCTCAGTTGAGCGTCGTTGTATTGGACCGGTCTAGAGCAACGCTTTAAGGAAAGAACTAAAAAAAATGTTGTAGTAACTGTCAGGTGGCAAAATCTGAATCGCGCTTTGAGTTTATTTGATCTTACATATATAATTTATGTCTGAACTACGCAGTAATTGTTTCCAGGCAAACGCAGAACTTTTACTTTTAACACAAACTTGAAAGTTTGTAAGGTCCTGTAAATAATTGCTACTTTTTCATCCAAAACTGTGGAATGGATTAAGCTTAAACTGGAATAATCATACTTTTTATCTCGGTCTTTCTAGCGGGCAGAAGACAATCTAAAACAACAATTATATTATTAATGACTTAACATTTTTTAAATAAATCCAGAATCTCTACATTAATATATTCCAATTCATATTTAAACCCCTACCATTATTTAAGAATCATTACTCCTTAGCGTGTACAATGAGGTTCCGTCATATTTAAAGAGTCACTCAAGTTTGCGTGAGTTGCCTTCGAGTTTCTAATCTAAAATTCTGCCAGCGAAATGGGTGAATTATTTGAGTTGTGGTTGAAAAAGCGTCTTGAATACGGCTCCAATATGACTCCTACTACGAAATCTCTGTGCTTATTAATTTGAAATTTTGAGCGTGACTGTATTTGTACTGAATTGTTTAGTTAATAACTTGAAAAGGTTTTTGTTTCGGCTCGCATATTCCTTATTGTGTTTCTTTAAAGATGGAGGACGTGAAGTCATATTGAAGTCATATCGGTGCGATCGTTGCGTTTAGTTATTATATAGCATATTTTGAATTAATAAATAAACAGGCAGATGTAAAAAATGTGTTCAAATGATATTAAATACGTTTAATTACTTAGCGAGGGCTTGTCTCAAGTTTGTTTGGTTATTAGTATTGCGAACAAAAACAGATTGTGTTTATAGTCAACCGGGTTACTCAGACCTTGCCACAAATTATAATCCTGTTAAATATAAATATAATAATATCAAAATTTATTTAAAATTTTAAAGAATATGATAGGTGGACTCAACATTCAAGATATTATGTTTTATTCTGTGAGCAATTTTAAACACCTACATAAATCAAATCAATTTTATTTAGGTCATTCTAGATCACTATTAAAAATTTTAAAGAAAATTTAAGATGTTGCCTTTTGCTACGTTTTTGTTTGTATGTGTCGATTTTATAATGTTTTTAATTTGTATTTTGGTAGCAATAAACACTTTTTATTTTATTTTTATTTATTTATTTCTCTATATCGAAGATCTAATCTATATAATAAGGAGCATTGCGGCCTCTCCTACCATTAAGCAAGATGGCGGTTAAATGTCACTTGAAGGTCGAATGTCCTGAATAACGTTCTAGAACCAATGGTAAGGCTGCCAGCCTGTAGCGAATCTTAAATTAAGTTGGTGTTTGAGTTACCTGTTGGGCTCTCGGTCCTCGCTGACACGTAAAGCCTTTTCAAATTAGATTGAAACTCGCGGCCGGCTCGCGACGCTTTTTGCGATTGTAAATCTGCTTTTGTTTTTAAAAGTTAGCCTTTTCGCGACGTGAATGCCTCGTTAGTTTCGTTTTGGGAGATGTTTCTTATTTAGCTTGAAAAATAGAAAGAATGTATTGGCATTTCTGATTGAATTCTTTAGGTTGATAGTTCTATTATAGTTTATTTAGACAGTTTTGAGAGAAGTAAGAAGTAAGTATCCTTGACCTGACTGGCCGTTAGGCCCCGATTGTAGAATATCGAAAAATTTTATAATAAGTCTTGAACAGATATAACCATAATTCTGAACTAGCAGCAGTTGCTAGTAGCAGAAAAAAAATAACCAGTAAATAACTCAGTTGCTCGTTTAATCTCCTCCTACCAAATATTAAGATGACTCGCTTGACTCCAGTTTTCCTAGTGTACACTTGGCTACGTGTTATATATATCATAGTACTTAAAGAGCTTTTCACGATTGTACCAAAAATCATAACATGCGATATATTCATTAAGCAGGTCGACGTCCCCAGCGAGTGTGTGATCCAACCCTTCCCATTCGTTTAACGAGATTACACTGAGAGGGAGGTGCCTAATAAATTGCCAAGATTTATTGCTTACACCGGCCTACCTGATTCCAGTATCGGAGTCCTCAGCAGACAATGTGCTCGTTAATGCGTCGTTCTGGATGCGTGGATTTGCTGGAATTGATTGCTTTCTGTAGTGCAACACTTCATATACTATACGAGGACATAAAGCAGACGTAGATATTACCTGAAAATCTTCAACATCTTCCAATTATAGCACTAGAGCGTATTATGCGGCATAATGCTTAACCTTGAATGTTTCAACTTCATCTTTTTTTATTTATATATCGAGCACTCTCAAAAGAACTAAGAAATGCTTTCGCTTGATGCTTGCAATTACATGTGCAGTGACAGAAAATTAACAAAATATGTTTTTCTTTCTTTGGCATTGATCGAAATGTCGCACTATGCTCTCTAATTGGAAAACGCTACTTCAATCGGATTACCACACGAATAGGTTGGTACAAATAGTTCGTACAAGGAATGAACGTCAATAATAAAGAAAAAAGTGCCATCTCCAGTCGAGTGACGTCGCTCAAGCATGTCACGCAAAAATGTCACGACACATTCATTTTATATGTTTACTGTTTATAAATTTAGTATTATGTTATGACTACTTGGACGTGAATCCGCGTTTCAGGCCTATTCAGAGGATGATAAATGCTAAATCCGATAATGTTAATAATTTCGCGAATAATGATGAGAAAGAAAATGATCAGGAGGTTGAAATTGATGTCGCCAGCTTTATTCAAAGTCCGGATTATGATGGAGTTGGTAGCAACGACCAATTTGAAGAGCGAAGGTATTATATTATTAATTGACCCTGACTCCCTTTGCTATAAACATTTTACATAGTAAGTGAACCACAGTAGACCACCTAAATTATCTAAATGTCACTGCTTAGGAGGTGTGGGATATACTACTAATCGGCTTATATTTTAAATCTATATTAATATTATCAAGCTAATTGTTCGTTTATTTATTTGAACTGATTTCAGGAACTATCTTGCACCTTCTAGAGATCCTTACAATGGCTTTGAATCTTTGGTTGAAGCGAATTTAGAGGAATACGATGATAAAGGCGAAGACTATAGAAATATCGATATTGATGCACTTGAAGAGAACCATACTCCCGAAATATTGCATCAACGTCAGAGTAATGTTAACATACAGCCTTCAAAAACACCTGAAGCGCTGACAAATGATAAAGAACCTAGAAAACACCACAATAAACAAAATTTAAGAGTTTTAGAAAAGAAATGGTAAGATATGCAATTTTAGCAATGTAGGAAGTAAGCGAATAGACGAGCTACCTGATGAGAAGTAGTCATCGCCGCCCATGAACAATCGTCGAGTCAAATAGTAAACAAATGCATATAAATCCTTTTTAATTAAAAAAAATACCTCATGAATTGCGTTGCTAGAACCCATTCTAATATACTGATCTACTATATTATACAATATAATTTTGCAGTGCTTTTAAAAACATGAAGGTCCCGTTTTTTTCCCATGACCAACCAAATGACCAGGTGGACGTACCGCTGGATACCACATTGAAAAAGAATAAAAAAAGAAAGCTTTTTCATTTCAACGCGAAGAAGCAGAAACCGA
This sequence comes from Eurema hecabe, assembly GCA_026213755.1. Lineage (NCBI taxonomy): Eukaryota > Metazoa > Arthropoda > Insecta > Lepidoptera > Pieridae > Terias > Terias hecabe. The sequence continues at coordinate 247,939 of JADANM010005719.1, forward strand.
CGACTTCCACCACCAGCCTGACTTCAAGTACAACGAAAGCTTTCAAAAGTTCTATATTCAAGCTGAAAAAGAGATCGTACTTCGAAAATGTATGTCCATTGTGTAGAAGAAAATTCAAAACAAAAAAATCGCGACCCACAGATGGACAATCGAACATTATACATAACAGCAGACAGTTTTATAGAAACAAAGAAATCTTAGACAAGTACGATAAGGAGTCGAAACGCTTGAACAAAGCTATGGATCCCGAGAACTTAATCAAAAAGAATAATATATTAGATAGAACTTATTCAGAAATTGAAAGAGATTAAGTTGAAATAGATGGAACATTGTAAACAGAGGTTTTCTTAGAGGATTGTAAATGAATAAGTGATTGTGAATTAGATATACCAAGTTTAATACGTGTTTATTTAATAGTAAAGTATTTTAAATGCTTTGAAGTCTTGTTTGATTTTAGACTCGTAGCATTTCTATTAGTTCGTTCGTTAATTTTATATATTTTTCTGTGATAGCAAATAACTAAGTACTAGGGTCATTTATTAGTGCGGTGCGGTGTGGTGCGGAATCTGTAAAGGTGTTCGTGACCCTTATTTGATGTGGTAATCTCTTACCACCTCAACCCAATAAAACCCTTTTAATGGGTTGAGGTTAGGTCTGTTTTTTTCGCTAAGGCTATAAGCATGTCGCCATGGGTCCATATGGGTAACCCATGAACACTTCGCCATTATAAAAAAGGGGCCTTTTTATCGCTAAGAAATAATCTCCACCCATTAATTAGCATTTTGAAGGCTTGAATACTTACGAATGCGTTGCCGGCCTTAATAAAAGAAGAGAGAAACCAATAGTAATAAAAAATCAGTTTAAAAAATTTAAATTGGATGGTATATTAAATGATACATTTTTCTATTAGATTGTTCTGATTAATAACACGTCTTTATTATATTATATAGTTAACTTGTTTAAGATTTCCCATTCTTATTTTTTAATATCACGGTATAAAATTATTAATTATTATAAAATACACAACGAGTTTTTAAGCTACTAGTTATACCTAAAATCTTCTTCATTGGTGCACGTTGCCAAACATATTTTTTCTAGAGTGAATGGACCATCTGTAAAAAATAAGTCTCAGTAGTTTGTTTTCGTATCGTAGTAACGTGAGGTATATTGTCACATTGAAAGTTGAAAATCATCTTAACACTTAAATATTCTCATTTTTAGAGACGTTTCCACAGGTTATATTAGTATTGTTCAGAATACGGGGAACACCAAATAATAGATCTACATTATTTATTATCTATTCATTAATGGATTTTCAAGCCGTTTCTTCTCTGTAGAAACTGCCTTCCGAACCGGTGGTAAATGTTTTGTAATACCATGACGATTCAAAAGTGTAACTATATGTAGCCTAGTTTAGAATACTGGGCTAATGAGTCTTAACATCTTATGACTCAAAGTCGGTGTAGTGCCTGTCCGGAGTTTGGCTTTAGAGCAAAGTTCCGGGTAGCACTGCATTGGTTATGGGCTGGCGTTTCTCTTTCAACCAGGACTGCGTCCAGATCGTCTCACAACTTCTTAGTATATAAAAAAAATACTTACCAATATCAAACCACTCGGTGGACGGTAGTCCCGAGTCTCCCCGCGCTGACACGATGGCTTCTCGCATCGCGAAAGGAACAGATATGCCCATCACTGTTGCGGGCTCGCCTGTTACTGTAGTATACAATTACATGTAGTATAAAATTATATGAATTTACTACGGTAGATTTTAATATTTAATATTGAGCCTTTTTTCTGTATAAAATCACAGAGATAGTTTACTGAATTAAGTTTTAAATAATACTATTCATATAGAATTCAAATAATAAAATAAAATATCACCTTATGTAAGTATACTTAGCCTAAGTATACATGGTTATAAGTATACCAGTATACTTATAGTACGCGTCATTTATCTTTAGCGCTGGACGAGAATAGCTGCTCATCGGTAGAATCGCGCTCGTCATTGACGTATTGGTGCGAGAAAGACAACACGACTGGGACAACCAATCAACGCTCGCGCACCCGACACTTACCTCGTTACCCCGAAACCTGCGCAGAAGTCAAAAATAAGGTATTTTTGACTTCTGCGCAGGTTTCGTTCAGCGCTAAAGATTCGAGACGCGTACTATACCATGGTTCGTAAGTACTAACCTTTAGATCCGAGAACGATATCGTTGCTATAAGAGTTAGGTTTGAAGTAGACTCTGAAGTCAACGGGCGTGTCTCTAGCTTGTGGTATCTTGTAGTTCCACGTGCGGTCTGTGCGGATCTCGCCTGTGCTGTTATCATAGACCAGTTCCTCTGTGGTGAAGTATCCCACTCCCATTATAAATGCTCCGTGTAACTGGAATTATTTTTTTATTACTTAACTACCAACTTTATGTTTTGGGAATCAATGATGTAGATGGCGTAGAATGAATTTGTAAAAATTGCTTTGATGACATTGGCTTTAGACATTTTTATTAGTTAAGTTTTAGTTAAGGTGTATAATTTAGCTGAAAGCTTAAGAAGCGTTTTAGATAAACGTCATAACGTAATCGGATAGTTTTAAAACTTTTGAACTCTAAGAAAACATATTTTCTAATGTTTAGTTAAATAAGGAGTAAGGAACACTTAAAGTTTTATAACTAAATTTAAAACCAACCTGCCCCATATCAATAATAGGACTGACACTCCTGCCCACGTCTTCAGCGAGGTCAACCCTTAAAATGATCCACTCGCCTGTCAAAACGTCAATTTCAACTTCAGCTAGTGTAGCCCCGAAAATATCCAGATTCTGAACATCGTCTGGATTAACAAAACCATGAGCTTGCAAATCGATGCCTTTCGCATACGCTGCCTTTATCAGCGTCACCCAATCAGGATAATTCAGTTCCTTCCGTAAAGGATTTAAATGTCCTAGTAATTCTATGCAAGCTCTCTGCACGCCCAGTCCTATCATTTGCGATACAGCACTTCCAACGGTAGGCATAGAATTAGGAGCTATTGTGGTCGTCTGAGCTTTCACTATTATTTTGTCAATTGGTAGGTTGAGAAAATATGCGCAAATTTGAGTTATCTTCGTATTGACTCCTTGGCCCATTTCTATTCCTCCATGGGCGATGACTACTGTTCCGTCCTTTTGAAGCACCGACAAGTTGATATCTGCATAGATCGGTGGTATGGAATTCCATTTCATCATCGTGATTCTCAAGCCTCTCTTCTTCCATCTATTTTGCTGATTAAATAAATCCACTCGTTGCCTCCTTTCAATATAATTAGCATCAAGTTTAAGGTTCTCAACCATTTCTGCGAGGATCGGTCGATATTTCTCGTCTGCGTTGTCTAATCGTATTTGTATGTGATCAAAGCCCATTTCGTATGAAATTCTTTCCATAACAATTTCATCAGTACCAAGAGTTTCTACACTACCTGTTGATGGAAAATAATGTATTAAAAATGAATCTTATACATCACAATTATTATTAAATAATATAAAACAAGTCGTTTGATTCTGTCTATCTGTATCTTATTTTTTTTTTATTCCATGAAGTGGTGAGACGAGCTGGACTCCTGATGGTAAGAGAAACGCCAGCCCATAACCAATGTAGTGTTACTCAGAACTTTGCTCCGGGCAGGGGTGCACTACATTGACGCTCCCCACTTTAGAGTCATAAGATGTTAAGACTCATCAGCCCAGTAATCTCGCTGGCTACAGTGCCCTTCAGACCGGAGCACAGTGACATTTGCACATCACTCTTCAGGCGGTAGAATGTCTGGTACTGTGGGGGTACCCAACCAGTCGGTCTCCTGCGAAAGAGACCTACCCCCGGTAAAATCGGTTTCACAATTTATAAGTATCTGTCATCTTATAAATTGTGAAACCGATTTTCATTCGATTTTTTTCTTTATCAGATAGAGGGATTCAAAGGGAAGGTGTATGCATATAAAACATTGCATCAATAGTGATTTTCAAGTTACCGAAGGAAAGGAATGTTGAAATTCTTGGTATTTGGTTTTCTGTGGGAAAGTCAAACCATCCCAGGCCAGCCACCTCCATTAAACGACTTGGCTTTTAAAAATTTAAAATGTTTTAATAGTGATTTGTACCTGGAGACCGACAGTAGGTGTTAGAAGGTTTATCAGTGACAACGTTATAAGCAGTATACGTGATTCTACGCGTAGGAAGGTAGCTGGAGTAACACTCCAACGTCTTGTCGACGATTGGCTCGTTGACGATGTATCCGTTGTCTTCATACATATCATATTTGAAGACCTGGATAATCCCATCTTTGTTTACACCGACCTGGAGGTCAATATTCATGCATTAATTCAAATACTTATTATATATAGTTACTAGGGGCTTCTATTTCGATTTCGAATTAGAATAATTAATACGATGTACCAATTTCATTGTTGTTGTTCTCTTCTAGTATTCAAATGTACATAACAATTACTGTATGATATATACAATGATATATTATATTATTATTTACTCTAATAGACTTCATGTTGTTGATTACACATGATAGTTTACGCTGTATAAGGTTCTTTGTAAAAGTACATTTTACTCACCTGAGAAAGAACAGTAAGTACTGAAACTAAGTTTCTATATTATATGCATTTTGAGTCATATTATATTTGACACTTCATATATAAAATGATTCAACAGACGCAACATACATAAAAACATAGTTCAATGCAATTCTTCTTTACTTAAATAAAGTATTATAAATCAATAAATAATCAGGTCAAAAGAGTTTACTCAGATATAAGGACCTTTGTTACCTCATACTCATTAGAATTTGAGAATCGTTTGCCAACTGTTCTGACTGTAGTTCGTAAGGGCAGGATGAACCGGCACGGGCGGTTCAACTTGAACGCAGCCAAGTTGCAGCCGGTGGTAGCTTGCAGCTGTCTGCTAATTTTCATGCCAAACGCACCACCAACGCGAAGGATGTTCACGTCAATTCTTTAGGGAAGAAGAAAACAAAATTTAAATATTTTGAATGCAGGATTTGATTTCGTTCCGTTCCGTTGATTTTATTTAAATTTTCAATGTGATATGATCAAACTATAAAAAAACGCATTTGTTAAAATTTGATAACTAGCCTATATAATATTTTTCTGCTAAAGTATAGACTACACTATCTTGAAATTATTTGGATGTATACAATATACATACTACGTTTTATAATTAGGTAATTTAAGTATTTAGGGCTGAGTAAATTACCTGCTCTGATCCATATTGAGAACTTGAGCCGTAGCCGCCTGGTCGTAAAATGTACACTGTGTCCCAGACCTCATAGCCAGACCTTCTTCAGTAGGCCAACACACACACACCACGTTCTCATAACAGAAGTGGTACTGCCCGTACAAATTGTAAGTCCCTTTTATCACTTTAACTACTCCTTTCGGCTCCGCTGTACTAGGAATTGTTTTAACGAACTGAACTTTTGTATGATCCATTTTAGCTTCGTTCACATTTAAAACAGGACGTTGGATAAAACTATATGTTACATTAACATATTCTGTGGCTAATTGTGCTATCTGTCTCGTCTCAGCTACTATGATACCAATCGGTTGGTTGTAGTAGCTAATGTCGCCATCGCTAAGTAGGACTTCTGCAGCCGGGCCATCACTGTTGCCAATACCGAAAAAGGCATTCACTCCTGGTATGTCTTTTGCTGTGTAGAATGCTATCACACCCTCTATTGCCTATAATGGTAAAAAATATTGCTATCGAATTTATTATTACAATCTAAAATGCGAATTTATGAAGATGTTAATACTACTTTGTCAGTTTTATCCCAGTGTTGTACTTTTTCAATGAAGAGGCTAATGAATGAGAATGAGGTTAGAAAAATATTATGTAGAAATAAATAAAAGATATACAATATATACAATACGATTCTATTTTTAGTATCTCCTTAGTAGTTGTAGCAAATTAATCTCACCCAAAAATAGCTTGTTTGACTCGTAAATTATAATGAATATGCATACCAAAGCTTTAGAAGCATCGATGGTTCCAACGCGTCCTCGGCCGATCGTGGCGAGCACGAAGGCGCCGAACACCTCGTGAGGCAGCGCCGGCGTGTCCTCTGTGTACATAGCCTCGCCAGCGCATTGGATCTGATGAGCATATGTAGAGTATCAGGATCATATTATAAGGAAGGTCTTATAACAAAAAAGAGAATACAAAAGTAGAATACGATGATAATCTTTCCGTTATTCTCCGCCGGAAAAATACCTTAAGATTCAAACTTGTCTAGTGTCTAATAACTCTAAAACACACATTTAATTTTTCATATGTTGGTCTTTCCTACATAGTATAATGAATGCATCTTTAAACGCAACGCAACCGGTACTTGTGCAGTTTTTTAATACAAAGTGATTGAAGAGAAAGGCTGATATGTAATAATACTTGCATAATATATGCGAAATAATAAAGAAATAAATATTTTCAGGACATTTATACACAGCGCCCTCTAGTTCCAAGCTAAGCAGAAGCTTGTGTTATGCTAGTTGCCATAACACAAGCTTCTGCTTAACGAATAACGAAATTAATTACATACCATTACTTTTATTTTGTAAATATGTATATACATGCAAAACATAGTAACACCCAGACCCCAGAAAAATACAAATGTAAATTACAAATATATTTTCCGGTGTAGGGATCGTGACCCATGACCCTTTTCGCAGAAAGCAGTTGAACTACCACGTCAAGAAGTTGGGACTACTCATTAAAATATAATAAATTACTTACTAAAGCTTCAATCTTCGGTATAGGCTTCGTAAGCGGCCATAAAGCTGGGTCTGTGGTGAAGAACTGTCTCCCGCTGGACACCGGACGTGAGTCGTACAAGTTACGGGCACCTGATTGGTACTTCGCATGGAGAAGGGATTGGGGACAGAAGTATAAGAGACTCTGAAAGTCCAATTAGAATTAGCAGCTTAGTTTGGAGATTATGGTGTAGAGTATGGGTAATGGGTATGCTAGTACAAAAAAGATGGGCCAAATATACTCCAGTGAATTCCATTTAGAGTGAGTTTGAGTTTGTATTGCATTTGTATTATTACCTATTTTTTTCTGGGAGGAAAATACATTTTATATATAGAAACAAAGCAATGCACTAGTTCCATAATTTTTAATTATTATTTAAAATTAATAATTGTCTTTTATCAAATAAAAATCTAAATTATCTGATGATAATCAGGTGTGAAAACGGGAGTTATGTAATTAAATTTTTGAAAGTCTTTTGCTTCTTTAATACGAAGCATTTACTAACAAAACTAAGAACGTACCTTATAAAACAGTCCAATACCTACTTTCTTTCTATACTCAGCGCTTCCATCAATCCGAGCTTCAGCAGTAATTTCTCGAGATAATATCTTAAGAGCGTCTCTTAAATTTTCGTTCAAGAACAGGTTCTTTCTCGTTAAAAACAATTCAGTTACGGTAGCTCGAGTGAAGCCGGGGTGAAGTCCAGTGAAGACGATCCTGCAGGTTCTGACTTGGTTTAACTGGTTCAGTTCGTAGACGAAGCCGGCGTTGACTATCGCGTGGGCGTTTTGTGCCCGTGGTCTGATCTGAAAATTGGCTGATTTGTCGGTAATTAATAGTTTGGTCGCTTTGCAGCGGTAGTGTTCATTTGGGTGTTAGAGACACTCAGGCTTAAATCAGATAATGCACCCAGGAGGCTCGTTACCATTGTACCTATTTCTGAGCAAAAAAGACAGTACAATAAAATATCTGAGTTCCATATTTACTTTACTGTCAAATTATGAATCTATGAATCTTCACAGTTTTACAGTAAATTGAAGATTTATTCAGTACCACTAAGCTCAGGAAGCCCTAGCAGTTTTTGGATTGCTCTTAAAATTCGTCAAAACTCCCAACTTTGTGATTGCCTATGAACGGAGGTGGTCCCCACGTACTTCACTTGTTAACCATAACTCGAAAACAAAGATGCAAAAATCTAACAACATACCACCAAAACATACCTTATACGTAATAACTCGATGATCTTTATTGAGCGGGGGAAGCAAGACATTGTAAATGAGTTTCTTTCTCATATCCATGCGCAGGAAATCATCTAAGGTTATAACGGTCTTCTTTCCTCCGGATTGCACTGAAAGAACGATTTTCCAATAATATTGTGTGAGAAATCTTTCTATGAACTAAGGGGCCGCTCTTCCCAATGGTACGATGTCTAGAGGTTGTACATAAGTCCTATCTGGAATAAATGTCATACGCGCGATTCAAAATCTGGCGCATAACCATTGTATCGTCCGCTATCATTTGATCTGCGGTTTTACCCGCGTAAAATCTAATGCTGATATTAAAGATATTATACAAATGGCGAAAGCAAATATTTAAATGTCTAAATAAGTGTAATAATATTTAGATATTATATTATATTATATATAAAATCACATTTTATTTATTTGTTTTTGGAACATATACTCTTTTATTTATGTATAATGTTATATTTTTTAGTGTTTATTTATGTACTATCTATCTATACAATCATATTTTGAATATATTTGTTTTGTTCAGTTACTCCCTACTTCTATTGTGTGAGTTTGAGTTGTTTCCTTTTCATTGTTATTTATTTAAGAAGTTAGTCACTGTCTGTTTTAGCAGACACTGAAAATCAGCGTTGGAGCTGTTCGCAGCTCCAACACATGCTGAGTGGTATCCTCTTCCAGAGAAATACTGTTTTTTTCCCTTTCCTGTGTTTTTTATTTGTTTACTTCACGTGTGTATTGTTATACTTATTTTTGTAATCTGCTCTGGAATAAATGTTTCTTTCTTTCTTTCTTTCTAAATATATTTCTTTATATTATTTGGATTACTAGATCTATGAATAGCTCTTGATATTAGTTTAGGCAAAATAGACTTCGTACGCCGATATTTTGTTGTGAAATAAATTATATCAACTATCCGATAGGTCGAAATAATATTATTTTTGTGAATATTTATTATTTCTTTTTTCGCCGTCTGAATGATAAATATTTATAAATATTTAGTAGAATTTGTATTTTTCGGATCCAAAATTAGATAGGATTAAAAATACAAAGGACTTTATTTTTCTAGAAGCGAATGTATTAGATAGACATAAGAAAATTTAACTGACTTATGGTAATTCCTGCGCCGACAGCGTGTAAAGTAAGAAATATATCAGATGTGAAATCCGGTTTCTGATGTTTCAGCATTAGATTTCCAGCTATTGTGCCTATCTGAAATAAAAGTGTTTAAAGAAGGTTTGAACTAAAAATAATTTAATTAAGAAATTACATCGCCTATTAAAAAATATTTTTTAATATTTTTAGACTTGCATATTACAACTCTTGGACATCCTTTAACTACATTGTAAATTCACATCTCATGAGGCAAAACAGAAAACTATAGTTAACAAACACTAATAACACATTCGTTAGGCAAACAACGTACAAATCCCATAAAAATTAAAGGTCGGAAACACATTTGTGAGGCTTCTAATTGCTTATGAGTGGAGAGGTGTACTTATGACCAGGTACCCCTCCCGCTCGTTATCCCTCTTTTCGATAAAAAAAAGATTAAGTTCCCAGCTGTACATAATTATACTCCTTAATAATAAAATTGTAAAAACACGTACTTACATTACGAACTGCGACGTGAGCAACCAACTTTACGTGATTGTATAATACTTCAAGGTAAGTGAAATTGTCATCTTTAGATACAGATTTGTATATACTTAGAAGATCAGTCAGCGTCGTACCACCTCCTATTACTAGATTTTGGTCGAAATAATAACCTTTTAATTCTGTAACTTCACTTATGTCTATTAAAATTCTTGGATATTCCAGTATGGGTATAACACCTGCAATTTGAGATTATCATAAACTTCAAGGAGCTTGATAAAAGTTATAACTTAAATATGGCTAGAACTGTTAATTAGAAAGAGAGAGAAGGATCTTGCCTTTCGTTTTGACCCTTTTTCCACCACTTTTAACCGAGTAAAATAATTTTAAAATTTATATTATAGGCTCTAGAGCTCTATGGATAAGACGGCAAAAATATTATCTATTTCAATTTTAAAGTAGTACTGTTACAGTCCCCCCAAATTTTGTAGTAAAACTAAAAATTAATTTACCTTTCCCGGTATTCCCTGCAACCAACATATAGGAATCGTCGCCTTTCTTATTGAGAACGTTAAAAATATCTGCCGCTGTGTGTACTCTGAACCATTCTCTATTATCTTTGAGTTTAATATTCAGTATATCATCTTCTTTACGAACAAAACACCAGTCAAAGTCTTCACACGTATCTTTGGAGCATTTGTTCTTGCAAACGTCTAGGTCTTCAATGTCGATATCAATTTTCTTCTGAGCTGGTGCATCTGAGCCGAATGGTGTGAAGGCGTCCAGGATGGGTCTGTAGCCCGTACATCGACACATGTTGCTGGCCAGCGATTCTTCTATTTCTAACATCGTTAAAGACTTGTACCTCTTTAGAAGGCTGTAATTTATAGAGAAGATTAGTTATGTAATTATCTCATATTGTGTGCTTTGTGGGAAGATAAGAAATATTTGATGGTCTATTATTATAACTAATCTAAAATTAAATACTTAAATAATAAAATATAAAACGAATTAACTACTTCTGACTAATTAATTTGGTCCTTTTATAATAAAAATGCAGTGCGGTAGTAGCAACCGCTACTAATGTGCCGAGTCCTGAATCGCGCTTTTGAAATTCATTCGAGACTTCTCGACATTGTACCATTAGGGCTTAGTGGCCAGTAGGTCAAGGATCCTCCCTATGGTTCAGAGGAAGGTTACTACTCACCAGAGGATGGCTTCCTCTGTTTCTACAAGGTCTCAAGTTTGAGTAAATTTTCTGAACGTAATATTATATTGTAAATATTGTATTGTGCAAATTCTGTGTTCTAAAATTAACTGACCTATACATAGCCATGACCCATCCAGGGCTGCAGTATCCACATTGAGTTCCATTCTTCTCTGCCAACGCTTTTTGTAAAATGTGGTAACCCTTAAGTCTGTTTCCAATATGTTCTATGGTGCTAATATTCCAATCTTGGCACGATGTTATTGACACTAAACACTGAAAAATATTTTGAAAGTTAATATTAACCTAGTTATTATAAGGAGCAGTCTAAGATATGGCATTATAATCTTGGGTTTTGTACCATAATGTGGGTAGTCGGGCGAAGACATCAACGTTCGCTTTTTCAATAAAATATTCCACGGTACTATTAGTTCCTTATTCATAAATTTCATTTTAATAAATCAACACTTTTTAATTTCAACGATTGAGAAAGTATAACTGGATTAAAAACTTTTAAGCAGAACACGGGAGCGCGCGCACTCTATGAATCTGAACCGAAAATTATGGCCGCCATCTTGGTGCTCGATGACAGCTGTCAAACTCGTAATGTCAAAACCGATTCGATAGTAAATCGATTAACATAGTCCGTGCACGGTCATATATTATATGTAGTGCAGTAAATTGGAGTATTTGCAGTGAAATTTGCATATTAGTATTGAATGGATGCCACATGTTAATCAACGGCGTGTTAGCACACATTTAAATAAGCAAAGAATGTTGTTTAACTAAAATGTAAATGCGATGTTAAAATAAATTTTAAGCGAACAATTTTTGCATTCTATTTGGCTAATTTTTGTTGTTATTATATGCAATTGAAGAATGAAATATATAGCTATTTTAAAGTAATGCTATTATTATAAATAGCTTCTATTTATTTTATTAATTTTATTTTTTTTGTTTTCTTAGCCTATCAAAGAAATCGAATCGAATCAAATCAATAATTAGTGATTTTTTATTCCAAAACGGTAATTAGAAAAGGTAGTAAACTTTGTTAGACTGACTGATTATTCAAAACTAATTTAATTGTAAAAAGGTATTGCAAGGCGAAGTGTTGCAACTTTGAAAGTGGTATGAACCCTGAAGTCTAAAAGGCACATGTATTTGGTACCTCAGTGTTGTATCCAATTGCAGGTATAGAATATCTTTGTGGTATAGGTGGCGTCACGAATGTTTAGCGCTGGACGAGAATAGCTGCGCATCGGTAGAATCGCGCTCGTAATTGCCGTATTGGTGCGAGAAAGACAACACGTCTGGGGAACCAATCAACACTCGCGTACCCGACGATCACACGCCCCGCGCGCCGCGCCGTCACCTCGATACCTTATTTTTGACTTCTGCGCAGGTTTCGTTCAGCGCTAAAGATTCGTGACGCTACTTATACTAAAACTTACTGAGTTGACGGACTCCACAGCGCCGCAAGGCCGTTCAATGCTGACGATGCAAGCCCCACACCCGCCTTCGAGGCACATATATTTGGTACCCCGTAGTTCCAGCCAGTTGCGGATGTAGTCCAGCAATGTTGTACTAGAACTGACTTCCGAGCCCACTGTCAAACAATGGGTTTTCAATTTAGATCCGTTAAGCGAAGTTATTGAATAAAAAGTATACTCCTATATCCCACTAATATCAATAAGAAAGTTTGTGAGATTGTGTTTGTTGTTATTTCATCCAAACCGCTGGACCGATTTAGTTGAAATTTGGTATGTAGATAGGCGATACCCTGGATTAACACATAGGCTACTTTATATCCCGGTCGTGGCCCGGGGACGGGAACTACGCAGGTAAAACCGCGGGGCACAGCTAGTTATCCGTAATATCCATAATTTCATTTGCATAGTCAAATCTAGTGAAGAAAATATTCTAAAGTGAAACAATTGTTATATTTTAGCTTTCACTGACACATTTTTCACTGATTTTTCCTTCTGGTACATAACACTGTATACGTATCGTGATAGCCATACTGATATTATAAATGCAAAAATAACTCTCGTCGTCTTTCCATCACGCTCGAATTACTGCACCGATTAGAACGAAATTTGGTAGAAAGATAGTCTTAAGCCTGGGGAAGGACATAGGCTACTTTTTTTAAATCAACAAGGTTTCGCGAGCCTTTCACGGCCAAACAGCTGAACCGATTGCAATGAAATTTGGTACACAGATGGTCTAGAGCCTGAGATAAAACAAAGGCTACTTTATAACTGGACAACGTCCATGCGGACGGAGTCGCGGGCAGTCATTATATGTTTAAGGAAGGATTTCGCCTATGTAACATACTCGTAGCTGTAATCCTTCCTCTATATACACAATATCCAAAATAATAATTCCCTTTGAAAAAGTTTTTCCTGGGATAAGCGCGTTCAAACAAATTCTTCAGCATTATAATATTAGTACCTAAGTATACATGTTTATTGAATCTTATAATAAAAAGTACACTACGATTAATATTTCAACGAATGTAATAATTTTAAACATTATTTCGGAGTTTTTAGAAAGTTCAATAATATAAAATGGACCTTGGTATAATTGTTGAAATATTTAAAGTAACCGTTGAAACATTGCTAAATTGCTGCATTTGTTATTTAAAATAAATGTTAAAATTAGAATGTTTTTATTTTCTTTGAAATATATAAATATTCCAGATCGAGCTGTTATAATATGTATAAGAGTACAATTGTGTATGAACCATTTCATACTCTTATAAATTTCCCTATCCATATTAATGTTAATATCATAAATGCGAAAGTAACTCTGTCTGTCTTTCCATCACGCTAAAACTACTGAACTGATTAGAACGAAACTTGGTACACAGATATTCTAAAGCCTGGGGATGGACATAGGCTTGTATTTTAATCAACCCCCAAAAGGTTGCGCGAGGGGTTGAAACATTTAATAATTTTACTCTTTCACGGCCAAACCGCTGAACCGTTTGTAATGAAATTTGGTACACAAATGGTCTAGAGCCTGAGATAAAACATAGGCTACTTTTTAACCGGAAAAAAGGTTTATGAGGGGGCGTACAAAGTATATACCAGCGTAATTACTGGGCTAATGAGTCTTAACATCTGACGACTCAAGGTGGGGAGCGTCGGTGTAGTGCACCCCTGCCCGGAATTGGGCTTTATAGTAAAGTTCCGGGTAGCACTGCATTGGCTATGGGCTGGCGTTACTCTCACCATCAGGGGTACGTCCATCTCGTCTCCCCTCTTCATATTAGAAAAAAAAAATTATGAATGTTTGTGCTAGAATAGCTCTGTAACAGATTGACACAGTCGCGTAAAAACTGTTATCTTTAAAAAACATTGATAGTCCAGTCATTTTAGGTTTCATCTGCGGAAAAATTCCTAGTGAGCTGAATTTTTGTATACACCTTTATTACGGCGTTATTATGAAGTTGTGAAAAATCGACATCGATATCGTGTCGGCTAAAAAAATTACAGAGGTCAAAAGGTCACGAAAATCAGTTTTTTTCAAATATTTCGCGACCTATTGCTCGGACGTTAATAGAGGTCATTATAAAAAATGTTCCTCATAAAATTGTCTACAAAAAATGTTTCTTATAGTTTTTCTGTAAAATTAACGGTTTTCGGATTATAGTGCTGAGAAAGTGGCTAGAATGCACTCGCATACGGTATTGTATACCGTACACCAAGGCGTAAACTCTATTGCTTTTTAGTAATGTTTGTGTGTCTCTAAATCTTTTATTTTACATTTAGATGTTTCCAGAAAGACATATTTATCGTATAGAGGTTTAGGTTTTTAGTAAGACGTCTTTATCTCATTCAAAGTCAAGTCAAAGCAAAGTCTTTATTGCCTTCACTGGCAGATGTTTCGTATTTCATTATTCCGAGACCCGTCCCTTTATACCTTCTACTGCCAGTCAGACTGAGTTAACAAGACAAAGTACAGCTGTAAAATTTCCTTCATTACCACCTACTTCTTCAGCAGCTCAACAGCATATTTTTCGAGTATATTACCAAATACAAACCTGGCTAGGAAGAGACATCGATCCGGAACAGTGGGGTTGGAAGTTAAAAAATAATATGCTGCATCCAATAATGACTTTATTACCACCAGCACCCGATCAACTACTGAATACAATCTTTTGTAATTGTACAAAAGGTTGTGGCGGCAAATGTGGATGCAAAAAAATTGGAATCAGATGCTCAAAAGTTTGTGGGCATTGCCGTGGCCAGTCATGCTTAAAGACAGAGTCAACAAATGATGAAAATGTTGTAGATGTAGATTTAAATCAAGAAATAACTCCACTTGATATTTTGTCAGTAGCCATTAACGATAGTGAAGCTGAAAATATTGACAATGATTAAAAAAAAATATTCTAATAACTATAAGAAACATTTTTTGTAGACAATTTTATGAGGAACAATTTTTATAATGACCTCTAATGACGTCCGAGCAATAGGTCGCGAAATATTTGCAAAAAACTGATTTTCGTGACCTTTTGACCTCTGTAATTTTTTTAGCCGACACGATATCGATGTCGATTTTTCACAACTTCATAATAACGCCGTAATAAAGGTGTATACAAAAATTCAGCTCACTAGGAATTTTTCCGCAGATTGGGGTATAAAATGCCTAAAATGACTGGACTATGACGTGTTTGTTATTCATCGGAATTTTCATGGTTGATTTTATGAAAAACATGTATTTAGTAGATCTATTTTTAATTATGTATGTATAAAAAAATAATTGGTTCTTTGCATACGTATAATAATACTTACTACACACAATATAAAACTAGTTGACATTTTGGGTTTATTTAAGGCTATTTAAATTCAACAATAATGTTGTTTTTAAGTTTTAAAATTGAATTATTGTGTATTACTAGTTCGAAAAACATAAAACTATAGACGCATAGACGTATCAGCTAATAAGAAATACCGAGATACAAGCTATCCTATTTTTACAAGCTTTTATTTAACTTGCAATGTATGTATGTATGTATGTATGTTTGTGTGTTCGGGTGGAATTTTATAACTCAATTTTAAGGCACTTGCCCTCAACCGATTGAGCTGAAATTTTGCATGCACGTGTATATCCGATGACAATGCAATATTATTATGACATGGAGCTGATCTGATGATGAAGTCGGAAGATAGCCATAGAAACTCAGTAATTAAATAACATAACCACATCGAGTTTGGGCTCATTTCATTCGACTAGATGAGTACTTTGGTGCTAGATAGTAACCAAGGTCTGATGATGGAGCCGGAAGACAGCCAAAGGAACTCAGTACTTAAACGACACAACCAAATCGAGTTTGGGCTCGTTTGATTCGCCTAGATGAGTACTTAGATGCT
>JADANM010005719.1:278273-300081 GCA_026213755.1 Eurema hecabe
TTACTATACAATTTTTTTATTTTATTTATTATACAATCATATCTTTAAAACATGAGGTATAGAAAGTATTTCGTATTACAGTGAAAAGCATTTATGTACCTATTGTCGTAAAAGAAAAAAACTAAAAAAATATTATATTATTTTATCATATAATATTTTATAGTGCTATAATAATAACTGCGTGTTCCTAAAGCGTAGTAAATTTAAACAAAATGAGAATATAATTGCTTTAAAATTGGTTTTCTCGGTAACTATTGAAGTACTTGTATGTATAGGAAAATCATATAGTTACTAGGTTTGACTCGCGGTTTTCGTCGTTATTTTCCAGATAAATAATTATTAAACTTATTTTTCGAACATATTATCAGACAGTCAAAACAAGCAATAGACGCAATAACAAGCAATGTACCGTATCATAATGCTACGAAACCCTCTATGCGCGTCCCGACACGCGCTTGACCTGTTAAAATAAGACTGTTAATAGAAAATCGTTTATATTATATCAAATTTTATTAATAAAAACTTAACTTTATTTTTTGGGAATAAAGTTTAAAATCCAATAAGCATCCGAGTCTTATACCAGCAGTTTGTCCGAAGTTCAAGTTGGGTTATAAATAATGTTGCATCGCGTTACTTTCTAGTTTATACGTGTTCGTTGGTCTACTAACAAGATTTGTTTTAAAACTACAATGTTTTTTTAATTCTTTGATAGCAGTTATACTTTACTTTCTAGTCGATAACACAGTTAGTGAACAACACTGAGTTGGTGTAAAGTTACACAATATAATTACCAAGTAAATCCATAATTAGTTTTATTTCGCTAGCAGGATGTTCAACAAAGATATCATTATAAAAATAAGTACTATTTCTGTAAGCCAACTCTTGTTATCTATCTATACATATAATAATCGTAACGTAACGATTCGCTGTCTGTACATGGAAGATATAAGATAAGGAGTTTCTGAGATAAGCGTGCACAAACAAGCAGACAAACAGACAAAAATCATTTTTTTGGGTTCTATTGCGTCAATAAAGGTCTCTTGTAATATTTTTTCTCATGTATCTTCCATGTACAGAGAACGACACGTTACGTTTTTATTATATGTATAGATAGATATAGATAAATAATATGTTGTTAATATTATATGGTTAATAATTTTTCTGAAATTCAGCATGCATGTTTGTAGACTCAGGATAAACAAAGCGGTTACACGGGACATATATTACAGCGAAATAACTTAATTATATCGATAAGAAGGTCAACAGCGATACGAGAAACATGCCAATGTATAACTGGGCTATTCGCATGAAAATTTTATAACTAATAATTATTGTTCCAATTAGACGTAATGTGATTAATTGTAACTATAACTTATATGCACTAATTTTTAGGGTTCCCTACCTGAAGGAACTCTATAACTAAATATCCGATGTCCGTCAGTGCGTCTGTCGCCAGGTTATATCTCATGAACCGTGGCAGTCAGATAATTTAAATGTTTACAGATAATGTATTACTTTTGATGCGATAAAGACAAATACTGAGAAACAACAAAGTACATTTCCCCTCAAAAATTAATAGATTTTTTTGATATTAATAACAGCAACTGTTACGCTTAAAATATTACAGACTATTTATTATACTTTTGCATAATGGTACGGAATCCTTCGTGCGTAATCCGGCTTACACTTGACCGGTTTATTTATATAATCGCGGATAATTTGTAGCCTAATGACTCTACATCGCAAGGTCTAGCAATGAAGTAACTAGCTTTCAAATAGGGGAAAGGAAAGGAATTAAGGTTAGGATAAATGTTGGTATCAATAGAATAATGTACCTTGTCTTTCCCGTGACATCTCTAACGAGATAACATTAATAAATAAATAAATAAATATTCTCAGGACATTTATCCACAGCGCCATCTAGTTCCAAGCTAAGCAGAAGCTTGTGTTTTGGCAACTAGATATCAGAATAAATTATATATACATAATTTTCTTTCGTAAATACATACATAGCAACACCCAGACCCCAGAAAATACAAATATATTTGTCCGGTGTGGGGATCGAACCCACGACCCTTCGTGCGGTCGTCAAGATTACTTGACGATTCTTTCCTCCCCTACAGTAGAAAAGGGTAATCTAGTGAGACTTAAAAATACTTCATCAAATTTATCAATATATTTTACGGTATGGCCCTATTAAATCCCAGCCTATCAGATCCTATCATACTAATATTATAAATGTTTAAGTGTAGGAGAATGTATGGATGTATGTTTGTAATTCTTTCACGCATAAACCGCTGGACCGATTTAGTTTAAATTTGGTATGTAGATAGGCGATACCCTGGATTAATACATAGGACTTTGTATCCCGGTTTTGCCTGCTTAAGTTATACTATGCTTTATTAAATATTAGTAGTAGTAAAACAATATTTGTCAAACAATTTCTTTACGAAATTTAAAAGAATTCTCGACAATTAGCTTTGTAATGTAAATCTTTGGTACTGACTTCAAAATTATGAAATAACTCTTAAATCATTTCAATATACTACATAAAAATGCGTATTACTTTGTGGGAAGCAAATTTAATTTTTGCTTTTTAGTTTGAAGTCGGTTCGTTTTTTTGTTAAAAATTTTATATTAGCAAAAGCCAAAACATAGTGTGGTATCAAACAAAAAATATCGAAACAGTTGTTCTTAAGATTAGCGCGTTCAAATAAAAAAAACAAGCCCTTCAGCTATATGATATAAATATTAAAAACAAAATGTCTGCAGCAAGGAGCGTATTATAAACTTTTTAACACAAAATCTTCGGCTGTAAACCAGTTTATGACGTCGCGACTCTTGGTTAAGAACTTATTATGACGTCATTGTTGTGTGTGGCAGTGCGTGGTGGCTTACCACCTACCATCACCATTGTAAGGCTTCGCCGGCACAGTGAGTGAGTTTCTGTGAGCCGATATGGATCGTGTAGCATTTCGAGTTAACGGGAAGCAATGTACCGGTATGATTTCGTTTTTATTTTAACCATTTTTAGTATAAAAGAGATAAACACGTAAATAAAATTCTTATTTTTTTAATCTATACTAATTTTATAAAGAAGTAAAGTTTGTGTGTTTGTTAAATTGTAAGGGGTAATCTCGGGATTAACAGAACCGATTTTAAAAATTGTTTCACCAATAGAAAGCCACATTATTGGTGATTGTCATAGGCTATATAAAAAAGGGATTGTTAAGCATTATGCCTATCGAAGTGGGCACGGGTCCGCTAGTACTTAATAATTTTAGTAATCTAGTTAAGGATCAGTTGTGACATCATTAAAAAGATTTTGTCGCCTTTATTGTATGCACCCTTGTAAACCTTTTGGCAAATAAATAAAGTTATTATAATAATAATATATATAATAATATATAGAAGTTTAAATTTGAAGGCGTCTGTTTATCACCGGAGGTCCTTTTTCAGCGTTATGACTCTAAGTGGGGAGCCAATGCAAACAAACATTAACATAAAACTAATTTATTTTAATAATTAAAATGTTTTAAAGAAATGGAACATGAATTCGGTGACTGAACTTTAGGGCAAAAATTATAAGTATTGACTTTGAAATGCTTTCTTTTATTTTTATTTATTTTTTGAATAATACCTATTTACGTTTGTTATTCATTTATTTTAATGAATATATAAGACGTGGCGTTTGTTTTTGAGGTTAGTAATCTATACATATAATAAAAACGTAACGAGTCGCTGTCTGTACATGGAAGATATATGAGAAATAATATTAAAGGAGACCTTTATTAACGCAATAGAACCCAAAACAATGATTTTTGGAATTTTTGTCTGTTTGTTTGTGCACGGTAATCTCTAGATAGGGTTTTCGATGATATATTGTGGTAAGCTTAACTTAACATTTAGTCTTTAATTCATGTCAATCGGTTGATCAATAAAAAAGTTTGGCAATTTAAATAATTTCACGTTGAACTTGCTGAACGTTTGTTGGCGCGGGTTAGGTATTTTCAAAAATTTTTTTTCGACGTTGAAAAGGCATTACTGCCTCAATCTCTCATGGGGGGTCACCCAGGGATATGAGGGACTCCGGAACGCTCATCACCGACCATAATCGTCGACGAATCACTGACTATACCCACCAAAAACACTGCGGATTGCCTTCAGCCGTTTTCTGAGAGGAGTGTCTCGGATCTTTCTAACACACGACACCCCCTCGTGACCGGCCGGTTTAATTTAGACCGAACTCTGAGGGCACACCGACTATTTACCATTTAACCTCAAAAAATATCCACACTGTACGATTATTTACTGTTCATTGGAAAACTACAGCTTATAATTATTCGACGAATCCTGCAACAAATCTTAATCTAATTGGAGCGTGGTTTAACAAATATATTTGCCTATCATTACTCAAATGCATACAATTTGCGTATTGCTCAGCTGTGTAATTTATGATAATTTTAACCGACTTCAAACATGGAGGTATCATTCTACTGTATGTTCATAATTTATTGTATGCAGCTTAGGCTGATAATGATCGATGAATTTAGATTTTTTTATAATCTTTTGCAACCGCTAGCTGGTTTTGTAGATGATCCAATTTTAATATTTATTATTTAAAAAATTAGAAAACAATTAACCAAAATAAATTCACTTTCTTTAATAAACAAGTTCGAAAATAGAAACAATTACTGTCTATACGATGTTTATTTTTTTTTAAACCGATTTATTGAAATAATTCTTATAAGCAGTAACATGAATAATTATGCGCAAGGGCTGTTAATTTATACGCTGCATATAATTAGTATCGCCTAACAAAATGAACAGTGCGCATTCAATCACGATGATATTATTCAACAAGTCGTGTGCCACGGTTTACCCGCGTTTTAATACATGTGTTAATATCATACATACATTGTATATTGCTTTTGAAACACTATTATTACATACTAGCTGTTGCTCGCGACTTCGTCCCCGTCAGATTTATTTCTATTATTATGTTATAGTTATATAATTCATTCATATTTTTTGGAATCTTGAACCGTTTTCGCAGCGCACGCAAAGGAAGCCCTCAAAGATGAATAGTTTTCCCCGTTTTTTCCACATTTTCTATTATTCATTATATCTTCGCTCCTATTAGTCGCAGCGTGATGTCATGTAGCCTAAAACCTTCCTCGATAAATTGTCTATTCAATAAAAAAAGAAATTTTCAATTCGAACCAGTAGTTCCTGAGATTAGCGCGTTCGAACAAACAAACAAATAAACAAACTCTTCAGCTTTATATATTAGTATAGATACTATATACAGTGTGCTACAAAACAAGTGTCTGATCCGAAAACCTCTTATTATATACCCGTAGTAGGTCTTGATTTTGCTATCGTCTTGAAAAAAAAGCATATTCTTTCCAAACAAAAAAAAAAATATCTAAGTAAAATGGCAAATAAAATGGCAACACCGTCTTGCGTTCAACGTGCTCTGCTCGCTATAGAGTCTATAGGGTCTACGATTAGGATAAATGTATTTTATGAAACTTTTTACTGTGTCGTGAATACGTTACGAGAAATACTAGTATCGCACACGCAATTTGGGCGTTGGCTAGTTTACAATGTATCGTAATTGAGTCTTAAATTACGACAGTAATTAATGGCACTAAATGTATGCCTACACATGTACTTAATTTTTTATGCAATAGCAGGTTTAATTGCATATACGGCGCCTGTTTGTTAGCGAAACTGCTCATGCAGTAGCGACCGCTGCTAATGCGCCGATTTCTGAATCGCGCTTATGATACTTTTTCGGGAGGATATATATAACTTCATGACATCGAATGGTTGAGGCTTGCCTCCGCCGAGCCTGTTAATGTTTTAGCCCTTTGGTTCAGATGAAGGTTACATCCTTCCTTTCTCCATGATTACTAGTTACTACCTCTTTATTAACCGACTTCAAAAAGGAAGATGTTCTCAATTCTACCCTTATTTTTTTTTGCAAATAATAGGTCTATTAACGACTAGCTGTGCCAGCGACTTCGCCCGCGTAGAAAAGTGACTTTGGGCAGCATTTTTGAAAACGCCTAACCCGCGTCAACAAACGTTCAGCGAGTTTAACGTGATTCTTTAAATTGCCATAACTTTTTTATTTATCAACCAATTGACATGAATTAAGCACTAAATGTTAAGTGAAGCTTACCACAATATATCATTGAAAACCCCATCTAGATAGAATAAGCCGTTTCTGAGATTAGCGTGCACAAACAAACAGACAAAAATTCCAAAAATCATTGTTTTGGGTTCTATTGCATTAATATCTATAATATCTGTCTCCTATAATATTTTTTCTCATATGTCTTCTATGTACAGACAGCGGCTCGTTACGTTTTTATTATATGTATGTATAGATTTACTTTCGTCAATTGACGCTTCCACTTTAAGTTCAACTCAAAGGAGGATAATATGTATGTATATTAGTGGGTCTCAGTAATTACAAAATATTATCAAGTTCAAAATGCATCGTTAAGACGAGTTAAGTAGCGTTAAGTCACTTGCATGGCAAGTTAACTGTGTACATATCTGGGTTACAAGTGAAAGAAATTTAATGTTAAATGTCTCAACTTGATATTTGGGTTGAGTGGTATTGTAACAGAAGCAAGCTGATTGTTATGTTAAATTTAATATTGTACTGGGCTTCTACAGAGAAGAACTGGCAAAAAGTTCTATAGTACTTTGATTCTGAGCATATATTATAGGACTCTTGTTCTAAAACCGTATTCTTCGCCTCTCGACAGCAATTTGTTTGAATTATTTCTTTGAACAGCAATTGTATAGGTCGCGTCACGGATGTTTAGCGCTGGATGACAATAGCTGCGCATCTAGAATCGCGCTCGTAATTGTCGTATTGGTGCCCGCGCGCCGCGCCGTTCCCTCGATACCTTATATTTGACTTCTGCGCAGGTTTCGTTCAGCGCTTACGATTCGTGACGCGACCTATACATAGTTGATGTTTTACATTGTCCTGTCTTAAACCGGTTCTATTACAATGTAGCGATTTCCAAGATTTGATTACTTAGTTTACTTAGCAAATGTTTAAAATTTATGCAAATAAGTGTGAAAATATTCATAAGATTTCATAGAAAAAGTGGCGGGCGAATAGTTTTGTAGTTGTTCGTTTCACAATGTGGGACGAACCGGAAAAATATCTGTGTTAGGTGTTTTAACTATGTTTATATAAAATTACTCGTACCTAAGGGTGGAGCTGACCAACATTTTCATTTTTGCGATTTCGTTGTCATTTTCGTTATAAACAATAAGATGTTGTTTTTTTATAGCATAGCTTACATCTTAATTTATTAGATGCATAATATATCAGAGCGCAGCCGGGGCGAGTCGCTAATTATCTATATCTATATAATTCAAAGGTGACTGACTGACTGACATAGTGATCTATCAACGCACAGCCCAAACCACTGGACGGATCGGGCTGAAATTTGCACTGCATGTAGATGTAATGACGTAGGCATCCGCTAAGAAAGGAATTCTCGAAATTCCCACGGGAACGGGAGTTAGTGGGAAAAAACATTTGTATGAAAAAATCTGAACCGCTTATGTTAGACGTTTGAAATTTGCCATGTAAGTACCTTAGTAAACTTAAAGGTTATTTGCAACGGGGAATTGTAAAATTCCCGCGGGAACGGGATTTAACGGGAAAAAATTTTATATGAAAAAATCTAGGAAAAAAGGATTATAAGGGAGGGAAGGGAGGGTCATAGTTTATATGTAAGTCCACGCGGACGGAGTCGCGGGCAACAGCTAGTTATAATATATAATGCATAGAGAAAAACATACAAGTAAGTTATACAGAGAGACACATTACGTAATAACATACATTGTACCCTGAGGTTGACCGAAATGTTCGGTACCAGTTGACCACTGCATGTCATGATCTTGATTTTTAAACCAGTTTTTTGTCTCATTGCTAATTATAATCTACCTACATGTCCGACTTCTCTCGGGTGTATTAAAGGTTTATTATAGCGGTGAAATAAAAACAGTTCTTGTATATTAATTATTCCGGAACGTACTTATAAATACTGCATTTTTACATGTAGAATTATTTAACAATTAATGCTTTTGGGTACTGTAGGTTGTCAATTTCGACTCTTTTTTAAACGTTCTTTAGTTTCAGAGACTTTAACATTAAATGTATCACAATATTCTATTTCCACTTATTCAAAACTAGCGAGCCGCCCCGGGTTAGCGACTCTACTACTACTCGCTCGCATATATTATACATATAAACCTTTATATTGATTTATTATATCTTTTAAAAAAACCCGCATGAGAATTAGTTGCGTAGTTTTCAAGATTTAGGCAGGCATACACAGGGATTTTTATAGGGAAATTTATGCATCCTAAAATTGTACGAATTTCTCCAGTACCTTTAGAGCTTCCCTATTAAATTCAATCAAAAAAAATTCTCTTAATATATAAGAAGGCATATAGTTATATTATATATATGGCAGAGTTTTTGTGAAGGTACTACATGATTTTAGTATATTATGATGCATATACTAATAGGATACAGATTTGCATTTTATTATATTATTTTTTGTTGTTGTATTATTATTTTTAGGGCTCCGTAATTCACGGCTTGAAACGGAGCTCCGTTAAAACTGTTACGTCTTTATGTCTGTTACGTCTCTAACAAGGCTGTATTTATGACAAGGAACACAACCCAAAATAGATCCAATATGTAATGGGCACTTTTTGGCGTTGGATTTAACAACATTCGACGACCGCTTGGCGCAGTGGTACCACAACTGCTTTCTGCGCGAAGGGTCGTGGGTTCGATCCCCACACCAGAAAAATATATTTGTAAATTACATTTGTATTTCTGGGGTCTGGGTGTTGCTATGTATTATAGGTATGTATATATTTACAAAAAAAAAGTATGTATATGTAATTTATTCCGTTACCTAGTTGCCATTACACAAGTTCCTGCTTAGCGTGGAACTAGATGGCGCTGTGTATAAATGTCCTGAAAATATTTATTTATTTATTTATTATTTAACAAATAGAATTATATTATAATAAGTACTGACACGGAAGACTTCGCGTGCAATTGCAACTCGCAATTGGCGGATTTTTTTTAATTTCGATATTTATTTATCACCAGTTGGCTGTGAAATCAGTTCTGACACGTCTCTTCTGGAGTACCTTCGACGATGGCTGGAGCTCCGAGGCACCAAGTACATGTGCCAGGAGGGGGGGTGTGGAGCCTGTCTCGTCAGCGTGGTCAAAAGCCCTGGAGCCACACCTGAGAGCGTTAATTCTGTAAGTCTAGAAGCTTCGACATCTTCGGTTTAGATGGCAGAAGAACACTTTGGGAGTACTTCTAAATGTAGTAAATGTAGTGGTTACAGTGTAATTTTCGTCAGCTATTTTTTATCGTAGCGGGGAAATACTCATAGGATCTCTTCCTTAAGCCTTAGGAGAAAGACCATGGGTTTAAGTTGGAGTTTTACCAATAAAAACCCCTGTGTACCATCCTACTGCAGCGAGTGGGTCCCGAGCAGCTTCGCAGACTCTTCCACGATCTCTTCAGAACAACTCTTACCATCTCATTCCCTCTTCCCTCTCCGAAGATGGCTGGAGTTACGAGAAACATGCCATCGTCATTAAGTATTCTAAAGCTACTCATGCGTCAACACTCCTAATGTAGTATTCCCGAACATGCACTTGATATATCTTGGGGATCTCAAAAAATGTGTAATTTTGTGAGTGTAATTTTTTTTAAAGGCCGGTAGCACACTCGTGATCACTAACCATCAGGTGTCGCACCAACTCGTTACTTATTATATTAAGTATGAATTAAAGACAAAAATGTATGAAGTATCTCTTTAATGATATCTTTAACATGACATACGTATGTATTAGTTCAATGCCCGATGCCAATAAGGAAAATTGTTATGTAAATGATTTTATTTAAAAATTGTTTAGTTTTAGTTTTTGTACCTATGACTACAGGTCACGCAAGGGTAAATATTACCTACTACTATGTTTTTGTACTAACATTTACAATTTACATTGATATAATATAATTAATACGATAGTAATTAGACTTCTATAAATATTTGTATGTAATAAATAAATAAGTATTTTCAGGACATTTTAAATACACAGCGTCATCTAGTTAAAAGCTAAGCAGAAAGCTTGTGTTATGGCAACTAGATAACGGAATAAATTACATATACATACTTTTCTTTTGTAAATACATACATGCAATACATAGCAACACCCAGACTCCAGAAAAATACAAATGTAAATTACAAATATATTTTTCCGATGTGGGGTACCACTGCGCCAAGCGATATCTCCGTTTATAATAAGATGATTTTGAAAATTTGTTTTAGCAATACAATGTCACGTTACGCATTATTGATTGCTTTACAATCTATATATTTTTCATACGTGTAAGTGATCCAAGCAAATAAATAATATTCTTAAGCAATATCCACAGGCTTTGTATGAAAGAATAATATTTATATTAAAGCCTTATACATAAATTAACATTTGAAATATTTACTTACCGCTCTCGTGATTACACAAGTGAAACTAAGCCCTTTATGCACTGATACTCATTGCTTAAAATTTTGTTTCGATGCGTTCAATGACTCTAATTTTTCTATTTCTGAACTAATCGCGTCCCGTGATTTGGTTCGCTTAGTTGACGAACCCATAATAGAATGTATAAACTTTAACAAATGTAAGATCGAATTGATTTTTTTCTTATGTCAGTTTTATGTTTAGGTTATACATATAACACGCTGTGTGTTTCTAAATTTAACTATTAACTAAATTATATATAAATTTTTCTATTAACTAAAACAAATAGGTACCGACTTCAAAGTTATAAAATAATTATTAAATCAAATCTTCATAACCATAAGTGAAAATACGTATAACTTTGTGTGAATCGAACTTGTTTATTGCTTTTTTTTGAAGACGGTTTATTTTGTGTATTATGGTAATCGAATCTGGTAAAATATATTATTTAACAAAACTTCTATATCACATTAACATAACGTCGGCGACGTAGTCGCATGCAACAGCTAGTCAATACATCAATCAATACATATAATAAAAACATAACGTATTAGCTGTCTGTACATGGAAGATATTTGAGAAAAAATATTATAGAAGACCTTTATAAATGCAATAAAACCCAAAACAATGATTTTTTGAATTTTTGTCTGTTTGTCTATTTTTATGTTTGTTTGTGCACGCTGATCTCAGAAACGGCTTATCCCATCCAGATGGAGTTTTCAATGATATATTGTGGTAAGCTTCACTTAATATTTAGTGTTTACTTCATGTCAATCGGCTAATAAATAAAAAAGTGATGGCAATTTAAAGAATCACGGTGAACTCGCTGAACGTTTGATGGCGCGGGTTAGGCATTTTCAAAAATGCTGCCCAAAGTCACTTTTCTAAGCGGGTGAAGTCGCGGGCACAGCTAGTATCTAATAAGCCTGAAAACCATTCAGCTTAGTAGTTTTTGAATGTATGAGTAACATTCTCACAAACACATTTCAAAACTTAAGTGCGGATTGTGGTGTTAACTTTAACTTAATTGTATTCCACAGTGTTTGGTGTCAGTAACATCCTGCCATGGCTGGGAGATCACCACCATTGAAAAGGTCGGCAATAGGCTAGATGGCTACCATCCACTGCAGAAGAGCTTGTATGAGAATAACGGCTCTCAGTGCGGCTACTGCAGTCCTGGATGGGTGATGGCCATGTACAGGTAAGGCAAGCCTATAAGCAAGTAATGGATGGTTAACATCCACTACAGAAGTACGCTTTAGACTAAGAAGTTATAAGATATAAATTTTAATATCTATAATATATTATATTATATATATATAATAGTGCGTTCCATCCATTTTAGAATTTATTTTGTTCTATTTCATTAGTTTTAAATAAATAATTAACAGTACCTATCTAGTGGATTTCTCCGCATTAGTGAAAAATGGTTATGTATGGATTAAATATTAATATCCATCCTAGTATTATGATCGCGAAAGTTTGTCAGAATGTACATTTGTAGTAGGACAATCATTATTTCTAGATAAAACTATTGAATGGCTTTGACTGAAATTCAGCATGATTAAATCAGTTCCTAGATCAAAGGTCTCCCTCAGAACAAATGTAATCGAAAAAATGTTCATATTGCAAGAATCATGTATGTGAAATGGATGTGGAAGAAATAGTCTTATTAATGTTATGAAAGACCAATTCCAAAAGCAGGGCCTGTCAACAATGTTGTAGTTGGTTTCGCTTCAATACCTTTCATAATTAACGAACACGTGTTGAATAATATGCATTTCAATGTGAATTTTTAACTCGTTTAATTTACACGATAAGTTTTCATCGTGACCCAAAACTCTACAACCCTTGAACTAAACTTAAATTGGCATTAGAAACATCTTCAGCACCTTGTATTAAGATTTGCTGTTTACTAAGCGAAACATATATTCCAAAGGAGTTTTTCCCGGCCACCATGGCTGAAAATGACGATGCAAAAGCACAATTTTTTCTTCAACCTGGTATCTTTATTTCTGCTTTTCTATCCCTGAAGTAAGAGTGAGATATACTCAACTAAGCTACTTATAGTGGCTTAATGGCAATACTATTTACAAAAAAATTGCCAGGCTTAAGGACTTTCCCAGTTTTCATATAATAAAAATAAATATTTTGTTCAAGCCTTTTGCAGAAGAAGAAAATGACGATGCTAGAGATACAGAAATCGTTAGCCAGCAATATCTGCAGATGTACCGGCTACCGACCAATTTTGGAGGCGTTCACGAAATTTGCCAAAGACTCGCCGGAACCATACGATATATTAGATATAGAAGACTTAAGTTTATGTAAGAAAACTGGAGATATATGTTCCAAAACATGTGATGATTTTGACTGGTGTGTTGTTTCTAAGGAAGACGTGAAACAGTACAGTATCATTCATATCAAATTGAGCGATAATAGGGATTGGTATAGAGTTGAGGATATCTTTGATGTATTTAGAATTCTGGATGCTCATAATCCAGATTCTTATATGCTGGTTGCTGGCAATACAGCTAAAGGTTTGTAGAATGTTCTAGAATCAGACCATGGAAAGATATAGTCAACACTAAAAGTCAATTTCAATTAATGTTACAGGTGTTTATCCAATTTTGGAGTATCCTCGTGTTCTAATAGATATTTCGGGAGTGACAAGTCTGAAGGGTTTTTACATAGATCAGAATTTAGTGGTGAATGCCGGTACCACCCT
The DNA here is from genome assembly GCA_026213755.1 of Eurema hecabe. Lineage (NCBI taxonomy): Eukaryota > Metazoa > Arthropoda > Insecta > Lepidoptera > Pieridae > Terias > Terias hecabe. The sequence goes on from JADANM010005719.1 coordinate 291,601, forward strand.
GACTGAGCTTATGGATATATTCGAGCAAATGTCTAAAACTGATTACTTTGAATATTTGAAGATACTGAATGATCATTTGCAGTTGGTTGCTCATATACCGGTTAAAAATGTAAGTATGCTATGCTAATTTACTAAGTAAACATTTCCATATCTTTTATTTGTTATATTATGTAGGAAGATAATATTAAACATTTATTTCCCCCATTTTATTTCATAGTATCAACACACTCGTGATGACTATTTATACCCTTCAGTGTAAGTTGTAAATTAGCTTCTTTAAATAAGGGGTATACCCTAATCTTTAGGTATATAAATTTTCTTATCACTAAATTTGATTCCAGATTGGAACCATAGCTGGTAATTTGATGATAAAAAATAGACATGTGGACTTCAATTCTGATGTCTTTCTCCTATTTAACACGGTCGGTGCTCAACTTACTATTGGTGGGTTTATGATTATATCCTTTCTTTTATTTTTATGGTTCTTATCTCACTCATCAGTGCGTTGTGCGTCTGTCAGTATATCCCAGGTCCCAAAGGTGTGGGCTTAAGCACGTTTAATCCATTTTTAGCATAATTTAGTTAACATTAATTTTCCCGGATATCACGCCTAACAGTATATCACAGTATATAACAGTATATAGTATTACATTTATATATAAAACTTGTTTTTTAGTGAACGGCCAAGGTGTGAAGACAATAATTACAATGCAGCGCTTCCTCAAAGAAAACATGAATAGGAAAATTATACTGAATGTGATATTACCACCTCTCAATGACACTTACAAAATTGTTACTTATAAGGTAAGTAAAGACGTTTTTGTCATCTGTTCATTCCGCCGATTCAGTACTCATTGCCAAGTCACTATAATTATAATATAAAGAGAATTATTGATACAATTACTAAATGTTGATTTATAACTACAAAATAATGTGAATAGGACTTGGCTGCTATGAGATCTCAAAACTTTTTACGAAAGAAAGACTGCATCGAGAGACTTGGCAATTTTTTACATTTAATGTTTTTCGTGGGATACATATATTTACAATTAATTGATGCACCTTTAAAGTAGAGCAAGTTTAAAAATCAATACGACAGACAAAATAATTCCATAGTTACTGCACTTTTTAGATAATGCCTCGATCACAGAACGCCCATGCAATCGTCCACGCAGGCTTCCTTTACAAAATCAACGCATTCGACAACAAAGTGTCCGAATGTCGCATAGCCTACGGCGGTCTCTCCAATGTCTTCGACAGAGCTCTCCTCACTGAAAGATATCTAATCGGTAAAAGACTGTTCGTCAATGAAACTCTCAGCGGAGCTATTGGGATCCTCATCAACGAAATGATCGTCGCTGACAATCCTCCAGAACCATCAGTGGAGTACCGGCGGAAATTGGCCTTGGGTTTATTCTATAAGGTAAATATGAGTCAGAGATATCAGCGTCTCGTTTGGTAAGTCGGAGTGCTGGCACTCCATTACTCCCTGCCTTCCTAGCAATCCTTTCTCCACTTTCACGTTCTTTAATCGAAACATTTGATACCTAGTATCATAATTAATTTCCTCGAGGTTTAGATTAGGAATTGTCTGTGAGCAGAGTTGATTTTTAACTAATGCCTCCAATAGCCTCCCGTAGCATTAACAGACTTTTACATTTATAATTTAAGGTTGATTATTTATAATTATTCAGGGTCTACTGTCTCTTTGTCCGAAGAACATTCTGGGTCCACAGTATAGATCAGGCCCAACAAGGCTTCGGGATTCCAGAACGTTGTCGGGCGGGAAGCAGATCTTTGACACCAACCCTTCGTTATGGCCCTTAAATCAACCTTCACCTAAATTTGATGGATTGGTAAGTACTGTTAAGCTATATAGGTATATGAACTTGAAAAAATATTAATAGTGCGATTCGTATTAGTAGATATCAAACCTAGAACGTCAGTAGTATATATTCGTACTATATTTCAAATAGTGATATCATGCGCGTCTACAATGTATAAAAGTGTAATGGATAATTATACAAATTTCAGGTACAATGTGCTGGCGAAGCTTCATACTCAGAAGATATTCCATCCATACCTAAGGAAGTATTTTGCTCATTTGTGCTCTCAACCGCGTTGGGGACTATACAAAACATTGATCCTGGTCAAGCATTGGTAAGCAGAGCATTTATTATACCATAATTTAAAATCTTCTGAGAACAATTACTGCTAACATCAGTCGAGCTCCGTATTATGACCACGTTTTCATTGCCTTACAGTAATAGTAAATAGCCGATGTCAACCGGGGTAACTGTTATTTTTAATTCAATTTACAAATATACCTAGAAGTTTCGAAACCAAGTGTTCAATGCGGCCAAATAAACAAACATAAATTTGCCTTCTTTAAAAACATAAAGAACACAAATGGACATAATCACTGCGCATCTTCATAGAATATATATTTTATTTCAGGCAGAACCAGGCGTGATAGCTTTTTACAAAGCCTCCGACATACCAGGAGCAAATAGTTTCACACCAGCTGTTAGCTTATTTTACACGAAAGACGAAGAATTTCTCTGCGAAAAAGACGTCAAGTACTACAACCAGCCTCTCGGTATCATAGTTGCTGAAACCCAAAGAATAGCAGAGAGAGCGGCCACTTTAGTCAAAGTCACTTACTCTAATGTTAGGAAACCAGTTCAAGATATACGAGTCGCTAAAAGAGACCCCAAAAGGAATACTCTTTTCTCATCAGTCGATGCTTCTAAGACTGGTAAAGATGTGGTTAAAGTGATAAATGGAGAGAGTACTTGTTACGGACAATACCACTTTTGTATGGAGACGTTAGTTTGCGTGACGGAACCCACTGAGGAGGGCATGAGTGTGCGCGCCGCCACGCAGTGGATAGACGCAGTACACAGAGTTGTGTCCAGAGTATTGAACATTCAACAAAATAAGTGAGTGTCTTAGAAATTCTATTTTTTTATCCTTCTTCAACTAAAAAAATTTAAATCGTAACCTATAAAGAGTGTAAATGCATGTGTAAGGATTTCAGGATTGCGATTATCCACTACATATACTATTCCCACAATTCTCGGCGCAGAAGGCAGTTGTGTTAATACTGCACTAAGAAGTCACCCATATATAAAAACAATAAAGAATGTGAAATATGAATCTTTCAGGATTGACGTGTCAGTGCGCAGACTGGGCGGCTCTTATGGCTACAAAATATCTCGAACTAATATCATAGCAGCGGCTTGTAGTTTGACCACATTCAAATTGAACAGACCGTGTCGCTTCATACAATCTCTGAGGCACAATATGCGAGTTCTCGGCAAAAGGTTTCCTTGCTCAACCACTTTTGAGGTAACTGTCTGTTTTAAAAACAAACACTGAATCTACACCTATTAAAATAATAACATAATATGTCTGCTTAACTTTCTACTTAGAGGTACTTTCATTATTTCATTAAACTTTTGATTTTAATAAATAAAGCTTTACTGAAAAGAATAAACCAACTGATATTTCAGTTGAGATGCTATAAATATATTTATTTTCTGTATCAGGTAGGTGTCAACGCGTTAGGTGCCATACAGTACAATAATTACTCTCTGTATGAGGACAACGGATACATCATTGATGAGCCTCTCTCACTTTTGGGAGTAGATGTCTACTATAACTGCTACAACAAAGCTCCTTGGAACTATAAGGTGTACGACACTGTTACCGACACGGCATCTAACACGTGGTGTAGATCACCAGGTAAGCTAAATAATCAATATTATTAAATATACCAGAACGCTTATTAAGCTGTGCTTGTTAACATTACTGATAACTGAGAAATTGTCGTTTGGCAAGTAAAAGCGAATAATAATTTCAGTTAGTAAGTCCAACATGTTTTTAATAGGTTCTCTTGAAAGTATCACAATGGCTGAATGGCTCATGGAAAGAATAGCGTATGAAATGAACCTAGATCCACTGGATGTCAGGCTCGCCAACCTGGATACAGACAATCACAACGATATCAAAGAACTCCTAAACACTCTCAAAACAAACTCACAATATGAGGACCGCAAAGGAGAGATCGATCAGTTTAACAGAGACAATAGATGGAAGAAGAAAGGTCTTAGACACTCCTTCTTAAGATGGACTCCAGTAGGCTCGCAATACTTTGAAGTTAATATATCAGTTTACTTTGACGATGGAACTGTAGTCGTGACTCACAGTGGTATAGAAATGGGTCAAGGTGTTAATACCAAAGCTGCACAGCAGTGCGCGTACTACCTCGGTATACCTGTAGATAAAGTCCAAATTAAACCCAACAATAATCTCATATCACCAAATGCTATGGCCTCTGGTGGTAGTATTACGTCTCAAAACGTCGGAATCGGTATCAAGAGATGTTGTGAATTACTGTTGAAGTTGTTGGAGCCTATTAAGTTGAAGTTGAGGAATGCAACTTGGGAACAATTAATCAAGCAAGCGTACGACGACGACGTGGATTTACAAGTGCATTCAAAGACTGGAGTTGCAGACGTACAACAATACAATATATATGGTATCACTTTGGCAGAAGTGGAAATTGATGTTTTAACTGGGGAGTGGAACATCAACAGGGTGGACCTGATTGAAGATGTCGGTCGCAGTGTTAATCCTGAAATTGATGTCGGTCAGGTAAGGTTATTGCAACTCTTAGTTTAAGCCTATCCTAAAAACATATTATATTACTGCGGCTAAAAACCCTTGGAATATTGCTGCGTATGCGCAGGTTAATGACCCTTTTATATATAAATATTGTAACGATTGTTACTTTTACATACATTTGTAAAGCTCATATTAAAAGAGCTAATTGCCGGTACTTCTTAGTAGAAACTGCCTTTTCCAACAAATGATTTTATTACAGAACACAATGCCATGACGATGCAAGTGTTACTATAATATGAAGCTTAGTTGAATGAAGACATTTTATTTGTCTGGAAATCTGAAAGGCAGTTCCAAACAATATATTAAAAACTAAATAAATACAAGTAAGATGTGTAATGCCTGTTTTTTTTGAAGGTGGAAGGTGCATTCGTAATGGGGACTGGATATTGGACAACAGAGGAGTTAGTCTTCGATCGAGACACGGGAGAACTCCTCACAGATCGCACGTGGACCTACTGGGTGCCGCAGTGTAGAGACATACCTCAGGATTTCAGGATATACTTCAGGAAGAAGTCCTTTAGCAATGACATCATTCTTGGAGCTAAAGGTGAGCCTTATATTCAAAGAAAAGGATGGCTGTTGAGAGATTTTCTTAAATAAAAAGCAAGTTATTTGTAGATTAGCCGTGTCCCATTGGTGCACCTACGTAAGATTTGTAGTCGTTTTCCTTTGACTTTTTTGTAAATTTTATAGTCTCTGAAAAATATTTTTCACAGTTATATATCCGTTTTCACCGTTTAAATAAAAACGGTATGGTGGGTAATCCGTGATTCTTGCCAATTCTTCTCTATAGAAACTGATCTGAACCGTGACAAATAATTCCATTGTATTACAATGACGAGTCAAAAGTGTAAACTTAATTAATTTTGTATTTATAATGTTCAAATTATTGTTAAGGTGCCTTATTTGTGATCTAGCAACTGGTGAGCCAGCCACGTGCATGGGGGTGGCGATCCCGATAGCGATGCGAGAGGCCATCGTAGCGGCCAGGAGAGACTCCGGCCTGCCCTCTGACGTGTGGTTCGATATAGGTAACTATGTACTAACAGTACAGTAACCTTGACGACCGCTTGGCGCAGTGGTAGCACAACTGCTTTCTGCGCGAAGGGTCGTGAGTTCGATCCCCACACCGGAAAAATATATTTGTAATTTACATTTGTATTTTTCTGGGGTCTGGGTGTTGCAATGTATTGTATGTATGTATTTACAAAAGAAAAGTATGTATATGTAATTTATTCCGTAATCTAGTTGACATAACACAAGCTTTCTGCTTAGCTTGGAACTAGATAGCGCTGTGTATAAATGTCCTGAAAATATTTATTTATTTATTTTAGAAATCCTGTGTGAGGGTGTTTTTAACTCTCTTATAAACCTGAATAACACAAAACATAAATGGTGCCTTTAATACGATCGAAACTCGTAAGGAATATTCTAAAAAAAAAAACTATCGAAAGCGGTTCAGCTGTTATCGAGTTATGTATTTAATATTTAGCTATTTATTTTAATACTATAGAAATGTGTATAAAAATAATAACAATAAAGCCTTTTAGTTTTCCTGATCTCTTATATGATATGATACATTTAATAAATTAGTAATGTGTTAGTATACATAGTTCATAAGGATCTAGCTATTAGTATTGTAAGTTCTTACTTCAGAGATAAGGATCCCTTTACGGGTAAAGGCCTCCTCCATCTTTTTCCAGGATTTGCCGCTGCAGGCGTCCAGTGTTTCCCAGCGATTTGTACAATGTCATCAGAAATGTGTATAGTTAACATTAAAATGAAATATTTTGTTTGACAGATGGTCCCTACACTGTGGAGAAAATATGTCTTTCGTGTGCAGCCAGGAAGGAAGACTACAAGTTTTATTAAACGTCACTTTATAAATATAATATGTTTTTTATTTTAATTTATTTTGTATCCGATAATAGCCGCTCCATGCGGTTTTATCCGCATTTATACATGTATTATAGATACATAAAAACTTTCCTCTTGAATCACTGTCTGTCTGATAAAAAAAACCGTAAGAAAATTGGTCGCGTTGTTTTAAAGATATGAATATAAAGACATAGATATCATAACCTAGTAGCTCATCCAATAAGTCAATTTTAAACCACAATTTTGTGAGAGGTAAACATAGACGTATAACGCATAGATTGATAGTAGGCATACGTTCTTAGTATAGTACGCGTCACGAATCTTTAGCGCTGAACGAAAACTGCGCAGAAGTCAAAAATAAGGTATCGAGGTGTTGGAGCGGCGCGCGGGGCGCGTGATCGTCGGGTGCGCGAGCGTTGATTGGTTGTCCCAGTCGTGTTGTCTTTGAGCACCAATACGTCAATTACGAGCGCGATTCTACCGATGCGCAGCTATTCTCGTCCAGCGCTAAACATAAATGACGCGCACTATACATACTAACACTACTCAATCGTCCGCATTTCGTTCGTTAGAAAATACGTGAGGTCTGGTGGCCCTGGGGTCTCGGACCATTTTAGATATAGCTGATATAATGCTATACTATATCTTCGTACGTTGTAATACAATGCTGCTTTTTTATATATTTTAGTTATTTAATTAAAATCTATATCAAGCACTTGAATACAAATATTCAAAGTGTTATTAATAAGCTTGTTTAAAACATACATTAATCACATTAAAACATTTAGGTTTTGTGCCTGTAGTTTACAATCCAATTAAACCTATTTTTAAATATTCAAAGTAGCCTTTCCTAAGCTCTAGACTCTTAGAGTCTAGACTATAAACACAGAAAATTTATGAAAAGTCCAGTGGCTTAGCTGTGAAAACTTAATAAACGGACAGATGCTTTTTTTTCATCATATTAATTCCATAATTAGCGGGTTAATGCAGGAATGATTTCTGTTAAATAGTATAAGCAGTCACAAAAAGGACGAGTACTTGTAGTATGTGTGACATACGTATGAAAACTTTTTAGTCATAAAATTTTACTCCTGATTATAATGTTCGCTCAAAATCTCTTAACATACAGTTGCTTCATATAATAATTTAATGTTAAGGTACACACATCAACAACGTCTAGGGATATTTCATAAAGTTCTTCAATTCAAAAAATACGGGATGTTTTTATAATTTTTTGAAGACATCTTTTTTAAAGATTCTAATCTTGAAGTTGAAAAACAAAATATAAAGAATTAATTTTTGCGGCAATACTAAGATGGAAGTCGAATGTTTTAATCTCTGAATACAAAAAACCCAGAAGCCGTCAACGCGGTATTTAGTATGGAATCTTTTACTACAGCTGAACGGGGTACTAGCACGAATTAGTTCCTTTTTGACGTCTTCTTCGTCTTGGTTAAATGGCAGTGCTGCGTTATCGCAATTTTGCCAATGTCTAGTAGTTGTAGATAAAATAAGTTTGAGGGTCGATATTTGGCAATCAGCAACACGTGCTTTCAGTACCACAGCCAAACATCGACCCCGACATTTAATTATATTTATTTACTAGCTGTGCCCGCGACTTCGCCCGCGTAGAAAAGTGATTTTGGGCAGCATTTGAAAAAATGCCTAACCCGCGCCAACAAACGTTCAGCAAGTTCAACGTGATTCTAAAATTGCCTTAATTTTTTTATTTATCAACCAATTGACATGAAGTAAACACTAATGTTAAGTGAAGCTTACCACAATATATAATTGAAAACCCCATATAGATAGGATGAGCCATTTCTGAGATTAGCGTGCACAAACAAACAGACAAACAGTCAAAAATTCCAAAAATCATTGTTTTGGGTTCTATTGCATTAATAAAGGTCTCCT